>JAREIK010002644.1:15097-126452 GCA_029783825.1 Sapria himalayana | reverse complement strand
ACGACATGGCAGGATACGGGGACATGACAAATTCTAAAAAACTAGGATACATCATGATAAAAAAAAATAAAATTAAAAATAAAAATTATTAATTATAAATATTAGGTATTTTAAAATAATTTAAAATACTGTATTTTAAAATAATTTAAAATTTTGTATTTTAAAATAATGTAGGTAAACAACGCGTCTGTAGGTAAACGACATGTCTATTGTTAACGACGACTGTTTCCGAACAACGCGTCGGATATGTCTCTGACGCATATCCGATACGCCACGTGGCGTATCGGACACGTGTCCGACCTGTGTCTGACTCGTGTCCGACCCCTGTCCGACCCATGTCCACGTGTCAGACACGTGGACACGGCGACACGGCGACACGGCAACACGGGTCGGACACGGTGACACGGGTCGGACACGGCGACACGACAATTCCTAGGCATATCCGTGCAACATAGGCCAGCACAACATCACAAAGGAAGGCTCGCCTTCCTCAACGAGCAAGCATGGTCATACCAGACCATGCAAATATTGAAATAAATGTGACAACATTGCTACCCTGATGCAATGGAAACCATCTAGACATAATAATAGAGCAATAGCCACAGCACTATGCCACTGAGCAATGGGCACAGAATAGTGTGATGCTAATACAATAGTCAGCATTAGATTTTATCTTTTGTTTTAAAGTAAATTTTTAATTATTTAAAATTAAAAAAAATTAAAATGCACGACAAATTTAAATTAATAAAATTCAGAAAAAATAAAAAATATATATTTGTTTTTCTTTGGTAATTTCAATTTAATGACAAATTCAAAATAATAATAAAATAAGATTTTTAAAATAGAGCATAACGCGATATCAGCAATATATTGAATTGATCTGTGGATGTGTGTGTGTGTGTGTGTGTAGTATAGTTCGGAACACCATGTCTATTTCTAAAATTAGCATTAGCATCTATATATCTCCATTGCTTGAGTCATTATCAAATAGTAACTCTTATATATATATATATATATATATATATATATATTCACTATCATAGGAAAAAATACTATAGCACTATACATGACACTAAAAGGATCAATAATCATGCATTGTCTCATACAACGTAAAATATATGAATTCATATGATTTTTACTAATTTTAAATATTTAAATTGAAATTATAATAATGAGATATTTAACAATAATTGATATCTAAATACTAGGATAATTTCCTCATATTCAATAAACCATTATATTATTTGTCCTTAGTTAACTTCATCAAAAAACATTTATTTTAAAACACAATATCAATATCTAAATTTAATGATTTATAAAACTAACATATTTGATATCATAATATTTAAACATATTATATAATTATTCATTAATGATATCATATTCTTCAGCTTGGTTTATGCGAGTAGGTATATATTTTATACTCGTTTCACTTTAATATTAAGATGAATATAAACAATTAAACAAAAAATAAAGAACATATTTCAAATATTTAATTTTTATAAACATCCATGAAACTATATTATGATATCCTTTATATTTGTTAAATATAATATTAATATTATGTGTACACCTAATTATAATGCACTGATGTGAGTATACATAGACAAATATAAATTCATCGTATCATAATAAATCTTCAAATTTTTCAAAAAAAAAAACCTCTAAGTCTAAATACATCAATAATAAATCGATCAATTTTATTATTTACACAGTTAGATATCATATCTTTAAAATCAACATGTAAATCTCACATCAAATAAATATTATTTGAATGGTATCTAATAAACATTTAAATTTTTTTACTTTTTTAAACACAAACAAATAAAACTATAAAAAAACTATTGTCTATTATAAATTAATTATGATATACCACGACGCCGAGTCATGCCACACAAACATGCCCAACCAACCAAGTGGCAGACTAATTTAAAACCCCAACCTAGTGTACTAGGCTGGGCGGGGTGGGTTTTTGTTTATTTTAATATTTTTTTATATGATTGGGCGAGATGTTCATGGTCCAATTGGATCACTCCAATGAGCCAGGCATCCAAATCTTGCCTAGCCCGACACTAGGCCCGACTCCCCTAGCCCAGCATAAAATGAGCCATGCCTCGAGTCTGGGCACAATTTTGGACCATGTAGGGCCAGGCACGGCTCAATCGGACCATGCAGCCACCCAACCTACTTGCCACCACTATATTAATCTGTGATATTTCAGACGAAAGAATAAAAATATAAAAAATTTTCAGATTATGACTCTCAAGAAACTTGTACTATGAAATAACTGTGGAATATATAAGGAAAAGTGCTACAAGCCAGCTACAAGTGAAAATACTCAAGATCTTCTCTCTAATGAAGTGACAATCAACTTCAATATGCTTGGTCCTTTCATGAAAGACTGGATTGGATGCAATATGTAATGCGGCCTGGTTATCACAGATGAGTTTCATCTCTTCATCCTTTCCAAATCTCAACTCTCGAAGAAGAGATACCTCATGGCTTTGGCTGAAAGCTTATCCTGTCCAGGAGTGAAAATATGAACAAAGCAAGTACAACCAAAGACACGAGAGGAAAGAAATAAAGTGGTTGGTCAGGAAGAGAAGGGAATGAGGAATCTTATCATATAAAACAGAGGGAGCATACGATTAATCAAATAATAAGCGGTAAGAACAGCATCCCCCCATTAACGAAGAGGAACATTACTATGGAGGAGGATAGTACGAGCTGTCTCAACAAGATGTCGATTCTTGCCTCAGCTACCCCATTTTGTTGAGGAGTATGAGCACAAGAAGAGTGATGAAGAATCTCATGATGAGACATAAATGAAGTAAAAGGTATCAAAAATATTACATGTCATAATCACTGCTTGACACACGAATTGAAATATTGAATTTGGTCTGGATTTCAGCATAAAATTTCTGAAAAATAGAAAATAACTCAGCTCGATTTTTTCATTAAAAATAACCAAGTACGTCGAGAATAGTCATCAATAAAAGTGACAAAATACTGAAATCCTAAAATAGACGCAGTCCGACAAGGACCCCAAACATCAGTGTGGACAAGCTCAAAAGGAGACTTTGCCCGATTATCCAAATGCTTTGGGAACGACACGAGTATGTTTCCCAAGCTGACATGACTCACACGAAAGCGACGACAAAGTAAAAAACGACCATCTTCTGGAACTTGGAGAGACTAGGGTGGCCCAAACGACTGTGAATGAGGAGAAGAGCATAGTGGAAATGCAAACTGCAGGAGATGAATCCGATGAGGTGATAGAGGCCTTGAACTCACGTCCTATGCCAATCGTCTTCCCCGTACTCTGGTCCTGCAATATCACAAATTTATCAGAAAAGGTAATAAAGCAATTAAGAGTACGAGTGATTTTGCTGATAGAAATAAGATTAAAAGGATATTTAGGAGTATAAAGGACAGAAGTGAGAGGTAGAGAAGGTAGAGGAATGGCCAAACCAATACCTTTAGCCATAGTTTGAGAACCATTAGCTAAGGTAATAGTAGGTAAAGTAGAGGTAGTAGAAATAGAGGAGAAAAGATCCTTATTACCAGATATGTGATCAGAAGCTCCAGAATCTAGAATCCATGGTCAAAGAAGATGTGTGGGTAAGGCAGGCAGGGTATTACCAGGCTGGGCAACAGAAGCCTGATATGCCTGAGATGCGGAGGAGCTCGGAGGCTGAGGCAGCTGAGAATCAGAGGACTGGACCATATGGGCAGTGTGAGGAGGCCGTCCATGTAACTGATAGCAACGATCACGAGTGTGGCCAAGTTTATTGCAATAGGTGCAATGAGAACGTTGGCCCCTACCTCGGTTACCTCTGCGGCCTCCTTGAGTGGTAGTGTGAGAAACTAACACAGAAGAATCTGAAGTGCTATCAGATGGCAAAGTCTGAGTGGACGAGATACGAAGGAGGCGAGCAAACACATCATCCAAGGACGGAACTGATGAACTGCCAAGAATCTGATAGCGGAGAGGCTCAAGATCCGGACGGAGGCCAATAAGAGTAAGGACCATGAAGAACTTATCAAGCTGTGTTTGTTGAGCCCCAACATCAGAAGTAAGAGGCATCACAGTCAAGAACTCTTCCTTAAGAGAAGCAATCTGGCCAATATAAGTAGATAGATCCAAGTCTTGTTGGCTGAGATGGACAATAGCAGAAGCCACCTTATAAAGACGCTGGATATCTTCGTGTATAATTATTTAGCTTGAGTCCAAAATTTAAAACAAATTTTGTAGGCCCGAAGATGAAGAAGAATCTTAGGATCAACTGATTGCCACAATATACTACATAACTGGGCATCTAACTTCCTCCACTACGCGGTCAACCTCAGGGATATCTGTCTCCTGTGTAACCAGGTGATCCTCATATCCTTGACCCATAAACCATAGTTCAACAGAAACTGACCAGGAAAGATAATTGTCACTGCCAACCAATTTCTCCGAAGTAATCATAGGAGATCCCGATATAATAGAGAAAAAAATGGAAGTTTTAGCAGCCATATCTACTTCAGATTGAAAAGAGCCCTAGTACAGCTCCAGATTGTGGCGTGGCAGCACCCGAAATGTTGAAGAGGCAAGGAACAGGGTTTCTGAACTGAAGCATGGATATGGTAGATGGCAATCAGTTGCTGATGACAAGGCCTTGCAGATTAGGAGGCTATTGGTCGGGAATTGAATCTCCCTGTGATAAATTTACAAAATACGACCTGGATACCCAACAGTTGGTGGTGATGCAGCATGATTTTGCAAGAGGCGGCTGTTCCGAGCGATGGAGACGATCCGTGCGTGAAGAAGAAGCGGGCGCTGAGGTGGATCGACGGGTCGGAAAGCTTTGGGAGAGAAGATTCGGAAAATTCTTCACTGATGGTGAAGAATTTCCTGGCCACCTTGGAACCCGTGACCGGCGACAACGAACGAGACTGGACGCTGTTACGTTGTAATCAAGAGAAACGCTGGGAAAACAAGAGCCTGGCCGTGGAAGGGGCTTGAAATTCAGGGCCGGGGCAAGCATCGCAAGTGCCGACAATGATTCTGGTCGCCCGAATTTGATGCAGAAAGGAAGAAGAAAGCAGAGGAACATGTGAGATCTAAAGCTTCAGCAGTTCACCACGCTTCCGTAACGTCCCTCTGATACCATATTGACAAAGAAAGAAGAGAGAAGAGAGAGAGAGAAAAAAAACCTTGAGTATTTTCACTTGTAGGCCACAATTGGGATATGCCCAATGACAACAAAAAAACAATTGGGATATGCCCAATGACGACAAAAAACAAAAATATCATTAAGACAATGAGTCATTGCATAATATCATAACGGCATTATGTCTTCAATATAAATTCAAGCAAATTAAACAGTAATATATATTAAAGACTCGTTTGATAAAACTTAAAAAATTAAGTAATAAAAAATACTAAAAAATTAAGTGCTAAATTTTATAAGTGTTGAATTTGTATTTAAAAACTGTTTGATAAATTACTGTTAAAAGAATTCTGAAGAGAAATATGTTGTTTGATAATTGTAAATGCTGAATGCTGAAAATTATAAATTTTACATATTTACCCTTATTATCATTGCATTACATATTACCTAACATAAATAAAATATTTAAATGAAATCACTAAAAATATATCCATAAATAAATCATAAATCCAAAAAAAATAAAAATATTTAAAACATAACTAATAAAATATAAACTCTTTAAAACTATACAAATAATTAATATAAAAATAAAAATTAATGAACAACTAATTGATTTGTTACTTCCTCTCTTAAATTAATCATCAAAGAAAGTTGGGGTTAACATTTATGGTAACAGAGAAAAAGAGATAGAGGACGGATTCACATACTAAATTGTGACATGAATGAAAAAATAAAAAAAAAAAATGATAACATTTAAAAAAAATTGTTAAAATTATTAAGATCTCAACCTACTTAATATTTTCAACGCTATTTCACTTAAAATTTTCAATTAGCAGCTCCCAATTATTTTTTTCAAACACATTGATTTTTTCAAACCATTAAAAATTTTTATTTTCAATGATTTAAAAAAATTAATAGTTTATTAAACAGTACCCAACTCAATAAACTATATACATAAGATTATCTAATAGTTAATATATTTATTTTACTAAAAAAGTTCTCATTTCTAAATAACTTATTTTTGATATATCCATTGTGTGACGGATATATGAACAAAATTATCATTTAATACTTGCAAAATATCATACAAACTAATTAATTAGTTTGTCATCTAACCAATAAAATTAGATAAAATAATAAAGTTACGATATATACAACTTTTTCTTTTGTTACTATTTATATAATGTTATATATTTGAATATAGCATGATATATAGTTTATAAAATATATTAAAATATCTTTATATAATGTTATATATGCAACATTATATATGTGTTTATAATGCATGTATTTTAATTTAACAAGCAGGGTTTCTTTTTTCAAATGTGGTAGGAGAGGGGTAGCACGAGGTTAATCTATTTAATTCAAAATATAAATATATCGTCGTTTAATGTCTATTTATAAAAACAATTGAGTCCAAAACATAAATATTTTTTATCTGAAGCACTCAAACATAATTGTTTCATTTTTTACAAGTTGTTAACTTTGATTAATTGTATTTTAAAACAAAATATTTTATTATTTATGGAATTTTAAAAATAAAAAAATATATGCAATATTAGTTAAGAATCCTAACATTATTCCATTATTAATTACCAATATTTTTTTTCAAAGATTGATTCGGACAATATTAGATGAATTTTAAATCTATTAACTTTTTTATTTTTATTTTTTTGAAAAATTTGGTTTAATTCGAGAAAAAATATTAAAATGAATTTCATTTATAAATTAAAATTTCATTAAAAAATTTATAATATAACATTATTTTTCAAAGTTTAATTATATTTTCAAATTTAAAATTAAAATAAATTTCATTTATAATTAGTTTTATTTATAAACTCAAAATATATACATATACTAATAAAAATCATGAGATTTTCAATGTTTAATTCTATTTTCAAGTTATATAAAATTTTAATGTTGTAAATAATTTTTTTTTCAAAAACAAATGGACATAAAAAATAACCATATATATTAAGGATAATACAAAATTGATTTGAAATCCATAAAAAAAATTAAATCTTAAATTTAACAAAATTATGAAAAACAAACATAAGTGTCAAAAAAAAATTTATATCTCAAGGGAACAAAATCAATAATTTCGTATAAATTCAATTGGGAATCACGTGAATTTTTTTGTTCACATTGCTTCATGGCCATCACAAGCTTTCATACTAGAAGTTATATTAGGATAACTAGAAATGATGTGAAGAGTATTATCAATTTTAAATTTTAAAATCTTTCTACAAACAACATTAGTTCCATGATATAATTACTCATGTTATTATTTAAGAAATGATATAATTTCTTATGAATTATAAACTTAAACATGATTGCATAATGTTTTAACTACTCAATTTTTGGGATGTCGTGAGAGCTCCACACTCATGTTTGTGTTCACGAGAGAAAATTAATAATATTTGACTTTTAAAACTATATTTCCTTTTTACTAAATCTTCATAATGAGATATTATTTTTCATTAGACTTATTTCTAATGTCTAAGAACATATCAATCACCAAAAGAATGTACTTAATATAGTTACATTTCACATATGAAACTTGTTTGTTAGAGCTCTAATAGCCCAAAAGTTTTATTATTATTAAAAAATTATAGTGATTCTCTAGTTTGATGTGGTCTTATTAGAGGTTTCAAATGAGGCATATCATGCTATCAGTGCCCATTTTTTGATGGCCCAATCGGGCCACCGTGCTATCCGAGGCACGTCATGGTTGGGGGCGTGTTTTGTCGGGTACAACACAAATCGAATTATTCCTGGCCCAACCAGCACGAGTCCAGCAGCCTCGTGAATTTCATGATGGGTCATTATTGGGTCATGCTAGATCATGACATTTTTGTGGGCAGCCCAAAACATCATCTCGATCTAGCTCCAAATTTCAATTTGTCTGTCGCCCGTGCCCGATCACTCGTCACCCCACCAGAATGAATAAAAAAAATTAATTCACTTCTAAAAAATAATAAACAAATAGAATAATAAAATGAGAAAAAAATTAATTATTATTAAGCATCAATCAAAAAATATAAAGTGTCACAAAGGTCAAAACAAAAAAAAATAAAAACGAAAGATAAAAACAAACATCAATCCTAAAGTCAATCGGTGTCAATAATCATCATCGCATAAGTGTCTTATCTTCTAAATCTAATGAGTCATCATTGCCTTTGCCAACAACTTGTGTGCTCCTGATCCCAGTGTAGCTCTATCAAGGATATTCATCCTCAAATCCTTTCAATCCTTCACGGATGCAAGTATCTCAATAATATCAGACCACAGTCTCAATCACTTATCTAGAATAATATTAACTGCAAAATAAAAAACAATCATATGATTTTATCATACACAATACCAGAAGAGTCAGTAAATCAAGTGTATCTTAAATAATACGGGATAGATAGATTTATATGATTTTCACCATAATATACTTAGGGTCATGATACATATGTACTAAACTATTGCAACACGTATCATAGATTGTATTTTAACACCTCATTGATACTTACGTTGTAATTAATGTACTACTCATAATTAGATACTGTATATATGTAGTTAAATGAGAAATGTTTATTTTTAATATAAAATATAATATATCATATCGTATCCGAAATATAATACGAAAACAAATGTTTTAAAGTAGAAATATTTAAATTTTTTTAAAAAAATAATGAATTATAAAAATAATCTTCTTTCTAAGATTATATTTATCATATTTGATATAATAATACGATGAATAGGTTGTGGTGATTTTCAAAAGCTTCCCCAACATCTAGCCTAATCACTCTCCTCTTTTCCTCTCCTTTTCAAAAACCAAAACTCACTGAAACCTCCATTAAAAAAATACTACGTGTTTCTACCACTTTTAGATTAATGAGTTCTCTTCCAAAACTTTCACCTCTCCTTAATTTACAACACGATAATATCTTTGATAATCATGACTTATCAAATCAATTTCACTCTAAGTATATTTAGATTTTATGTTTATGACCTCGAATATGACAGAATGCAGCACACACACACACACTTATACACTCACATATCCAGATACTTATATTTTGCTATTGAATATACTACAATACATGTGTGTGTGTACTTGTATAAATATTTATATGCATGTATTTTACTAAATACATACATGTACATGTATTGGAGACATGTATGTACTTGTATATGCATATACAATAAACATGGCATGCACATGTATGTATACATATACAATAGACATGTATGTACATAAGTCAAACATACATCTATATATTATAGCCTGTGTGTGTGTTTATGATAGTCATGTATTTACATACATACATATATATACAAAAAATGAATATACAACATAACATATTTACATAATAATGTACATTTTATATAAACAATAATATACATGTAGGAGCACATTATTTGTTATGAATATGTTAATATTCATAATGTAATGTAAATATCATATTGTGTAATGTTAGATTTCTATTTGTGATGTCATTGGTATTTTTGATATTTTTATATTTTGTTCTGCCGGTCAATATCTATTTAGTATTTTAATCTGTAGAGATCTGGAATTATGAAAATTAAAATAACATGTCATATATCAAAATGAGACTAAAATTAATTTATAATTATGTGATATATGTGTTTTTATTGTAACAATTATCATGCAATTTGTCTTAAGTAATTATGCCTCGTTAATATTACATATCATGAAAATTAAACACCACACAAATACATTTGCAAATACTTTGTTATGTGATTTTTTATAATATTTTTAAATACATAAATATTAATAAATGAACGTTTTTTTTATAATAGAGATATTTACTTTATTTACCACACATTAAAAATATAAATTAGATTGAAATTTAATCTAGTTAATGGAGTGATTTTGGGTGGTAGGTGGTAATCTTTTTTCTAAAGGTATAATATTATAAGAATTCTAAACGCAAGATTCATTAGGTACCTTATCCTAGTCTAGTTTGGTAGCTAGATTTCTAATGTAGATTGACCTTGAATATTATGTTCTTTTATGATTTTTTTTTTTTTGGTTAACTCTTTTTCTTATAGAATATCATATAGATTTCACATGATGAATTTTAAATCCATGATGCTTTACTATATATTTCTAATGTGGTTTTATTAAAATAAGTGCTTGTGCCATGTATTAATCTTTTAATACAAATTATATATAGTAGAATAATACTCTTGAGTTTTGATATATATGTTTTACTTTGTTGCTAAAGGTGAAACTCTATATATTATAAATTTTCATTTGATGAATAGTTTTATTTCATTAAGTTTCTTGTTCTTTTTTTTTATGCTTAATCAGGATTATTTGTGGCTCGAGTGACCTTAGTCTTTGCTCCTATTAGATCTGCACAATCTTGTTCAGCTATATGACGAGACAAATATTTAACTATTATTAAGGTTTGCTTTATTTTACTACGAAAAAATTGAAATGATAAAAATTTTAATACTGATATATTTATTATTATAAGAAAATAAACTAAAAAATAAAAATATCATTACAAAAAAATAAATTATATTTCCTCATCCATTATTACATTATTTAAATATGTTTGTGTATTATGTCTATTTTGTATACTTGAAATACTATAAAAAATTATTTATAATTTTAGATTTTAATCAATTTAACATATCGCATGTATCAAAATATTGATAATATCAGAAATTTATCAAATTTTATCATAACTACATTACTCAAAATTTGAATGCTAATTTAATATAATATTTTTTTTAAAAATTTATTTCTCATTATAGATGTATTAATTATATTAAAATTTATGTGAACCAATTATACCAAAAAAAAATATTTAAGGATATTAAAAGTTTAAAAGATAAATAACTTGGGGAATGATTGAAATTTTTATTATATTTGCATTTTAAATTAGTGAATATTAAATTTAAAAAAATGTTCATGGATAAAATATAAAAAAAATGTATGCATTTCTCAAAGATTTATATTTTTTTAACAATCAACACAATTATGCACATTCACATCTGATATGTGAAAATTCTATATGAAATATTGATAAAAAAATAAATAAGTAAAATACAAGATACATATTAAAATAATGATCATATAGTATGAGCACTAATGACATAATTATTTTATTACTTATTTATATTGATATTATTTTATTTATACGAAAATAAAAGATTTGTATTACCTTGTTTAACAAGATTCTTTTGACATAGTTTTACAAAAATTATCTTATGACATACAAGTGTTTTCATGATCTAGATATTATTTATCTTATGAAAAAATATAATATTATCATAAAAATATGTATGCTTATTTTTTTTATAAAAATTTATATTAGGATTAAACTCTTATCAGATATTTGTATAAGTCTATATATTAATTTTATCTTTAATATGTATTTAATGAATTTTATTACTTATCGTAAGATAACAAAATATATATATATATTTATGACCAAGTTATATGTAACCTAAGTTATAAGTATATTTAGTTAAATCATTAATTTTACTTGATATATTCATCTGATTTGAGATGTCATATGGATTATGATAGCTTAGGACAACTAAAATTTTAGTGGCATGATAGAACTAACATCTTTGTCAGACATGAAATGATTTGGTTATTATTTTATTTTAACATGAAATCGAATATAGAAGGCTCAATATATCTTGATGAACATCATTAGGAAATTAAGTATGTTTGAGTTTGTAAGGTCATATCTAATCAAACTTAGCCTAACACTAGCTTGTGTCATTGAATAAAAATCAAAAAACAATGGCATGCACTATACCGAAAGGTGACAATCATGTCGCGCTAAGTCGACAAACCCAAACTTTGATAGCCAAGATATATCATTTTGTTTGTCTAATACAACATGCAAATCTAAATATTATTTAATAATCTAGATTTCTAGCCAGGCATGTCAGATCAAATTTGATCATGTGAAATTGATTACCGGCGAAGCCACTTACAAATCTTGGGCCGGTAGATGTGGGCAATATTGCCTGGCCCTCCTTGCGGCTGTTGGATTGATACTAGTCAGTCAATGTGGCATGTATTGTCATGTGCAGAGAGACAACACATGCCACATGACTTATATGAAATCTATTGAATTATCTCAGTTAAATATTATTTGATCGTCTAGATTTCTTGTTTGTTTTTAATTAAATATTAAAATAATATATTTAGGTTTTAAAATTTGACATAGTATTTATTTTTTATTAGTTTTTATTGTTATAGTATTTTTTATTGATAATAATTAATTTATAAAAATTTTTTTATAGGTAATATAGATATTTATTGAATTATCTCAGCCTACTAATTTTGTTTAACTCGTAGTATTAAAAAATAAAAAATTATTTTACGTTTAAAATATAACCATCAGCTTTTTTTATTTTTTATTTTTTTACTTTATGAAATATTATAGAAGAAAAAATATTGTTTATTTGTTATACCGAGTTTATAATCATATTTATTATTTAGTTTATTGACGTGGGTCGAGTCAATTATTTGAAAGTATTCTAAATTTTTTATTTTAATTCAAACATTTAAAAAAGACATATAAAAAAAATATAATAATATTTATAATGTGTGAAAATTACTTTAGATTTACAATTTTGAGTTTTTGTTTCATTAAAAGAATAATAAAAAATAAAGCAATATATTTAAAAATTAAAAATTGAATAGTGAATATTAATTTTGTGAACATATTTTAAATTCAACAATAATATATTATTTGCGTTAGATAAATTTGATATTATATTATTGATTATTCGCATATTATTAGGTTTAATTTGATATAATAATTTATAATTTATATTTATCAAGTTAAGTGTTTAAGTATTAAAAATGTTATATTATCATAATGTTGTTTTTTTTCCTTATATATTCTTAACTAGCTGCATGATTTATGTAAAAATGAGTTTTCTATTTGTGAAAAAAATAGTGAAATCATGTCCACTACTTTTTAATATATCCTTCTTTAATTATTGTCGTATAGTATTTTTTGTAAAAAATGAGATTTCTATGTTTCAGAATTTTGAAAATTTTATTTCATTATGACATTTCTGCTATTAAAATTTGAAATTAAATACTAAAATTTCATCAATGTTCGTAGAATCGATAATCCTTACAATGAAGATGAAGTAATTCTTTATTTTGCAAATAAAGATATAAAATTAGTTATCATTATAATTAAAATTGATGATTAAGATGAATTTTCATTTAATAGATCTCAAAATCCAACGAGTTTATACATTAATAGAGGATTGAAGAAATTCTGTTATGAATGAACAAAGTTTTATGTTTATAAAAAGATATGTTTCGTTTATTGAGTGGATGAAAAAAAAGTCAAATATTATTGTGAGTAACTGTTATACTTCTTCTTTTCTAAAAATTTTATTGAGTTTGAATTTACTTTATAATTTATTATTTATTATAGTGTTTTGATACTTTATGTTTGTTTTTGGTTTGTGTCATTTTATTGTAGTTAGAAAAATATATATGATTATGTTTTATATTTTGTTGGAATACTTTTCAAGGATTATAATATTTGTTCAATAATAATGAGTTTCATGGCAAATTTAGATTTTATTCGGTGACAGTTGTGAAATGCATGGTTACAAGTATATGGGAAAGCTAATTAATATGTCATACTTGAGAGAGTTGAAAGATGATTATGTATGTGTTGCATATATGATCAAATATGAAATTTTAGATAGATTCAAAGTTAATAAAACTCAAAAAAATTAGATATTGTATCTCTTTCGATTCATTGATCGTTTTGTTAAAAATAGTCATTTTAGGTAAGGTTATATATTTGTTTAATTAAGTTTTTATATCTTATTTTATATAGTAATTATTTTTATTTAACAAATTTTGGTGGTCTTCCATTCAAATTCATATATTATTTATTGATATCGTAAAAAATATAATGAGCATACAAGATTTGTCTATATTTGCAGTCTGCACGTGTCTTTTCATTAAAAGAAAAAAAACATAATGACTAATCTAATAATAGTCATGTGCAAATATAGACAAAACTTGTAGGCTCATCAGATTTTTTACGACGATATCAACAAATAAATATATGAAATTGAATGGAAGACCACCAAAATTTATTAAATAAAAATAATTACAATATAAAATAAGATATAAAAACTTCATTAAACAAATATATAACATTACCTCAAATGCCTACTTTCAATAGAATGTTCAAAAAATTAAAAGAGATATAATATCAAATTTCTTTTGAGTTTTATTAACTTTAAATTTTACTAAAATTTCATATTTGATCATATAAGAAATATATACACAACCATCTTTCAACTTTTTCAAGTATCACATGTTGATTAGTTTTCCCATATATTTACATGTAACCATGCATTTTACGACTGCCACCGAATAAAAACTAAATCTGCCATGAAACTTATTATTATTAAACAAATACTACAATTCTTAAAAATAATTTTAACAAAATATAAAACATAGTCAGATATATTTTACCACTACAATAAAATGACACAAACACAAAATAAACTTAAAGTATCAAAATACTATAATAAATTATAAATTATAAAATAAATTAAAACTCAATAAAATTTCTAGAAAAATAAAAGTATAACAATTATTAATAATAATATTTAACTTTTTTATCATCCACTCAATGAACGAAATATATCTTTCATAAACAAAAAAAATTTTTCATTCATAACACAATTTCTTCAATCCTCTATAAATATATACACTTATTGAATTTCGAAATCTATGAAATAAAAACTAATTTTAATCATCACCTTTAATTCTAATAATATTAAATTTCACATCTCTATTTGTAAAATAAAAAATCAATACATCTTCATTATAAGGATTTTCGATTCTATGAACATTAATAAGTTTTTAAACTCAATTTCAAATTCAAAGAGCATACATATTATAATGTAATAAATTTTTCAAAATTTTAGAACATAGAAATCCTACTTTTTACTTGAAGAGACTATACAACAATAACTAAAAAATGATACTTAAAAAAATAATGGAGTTGACATACACTATTTTTTTTACAAATAGAAAACTCACTTTTATATAAATTATACAACAAGTAAAAAATACATAAAAAAACTAACTAAAGGCAATATAATATTGCAAATATTTAAATACTTAACTTGATAAAAATATATTATAAATTATAAATTATTATGTCAAATTATACATAATAATATACGAATAATAAATAATATAATATTAAATTTATCTAAGATAAACAATAAATTTTTATTGAATATAAAATATGTTCACGAAATTAATATTCACTATTCTATTTTTTATTTTTTTAAAATATTTACTATATTTTTAATATTCTTTAAATGAAATAAAAATCTCAAAATTAAAAATCTAAAATAATATTACATATTCTAAATATTATTATATATTTTATATATTTTTTTTTATATTTGAATTAAAAATAAAAATTTAGAATTCATACAAATATATGATTCGACTCGCGTCAAGAAACTAAATAATAAATATAATTTTAAACTCGATATAACAAATAAATTATATTATTTCTTATATATTATATCATAAAGCAAAAAAAAATAAAAAAAAACTGATGAATATATTTCAAACATAAAATATTTTTTTATTTTTTAATACTATGAGTTAAACATAATCAGCAAGCTAATGAAATTCAATATATATCTAACTCGCATATAAAAAAATTATCATAAACAATTTATTACCAAAAAAAATACTATACCAATATAAATTAATCAAAAATAAATATGTTGCCAAATTTTAAAGCCTAAAAAAATTATATTTGGATTAAATTAAAAAACGAAGAAACCTAGACCATTAAATAATACCTAACTAAAATAATTCAATAGATTTATTACGAGTCATATACCATGTGTTGTCTCGTGTCAAAACAACACATGCCACATGACTGACCAATACCAAATAAAAAGCACAAGGAGAAGCAAGACAATACTACCCAACACCCACTGGGCAAGTTGTGAGTGACTTGACCGATGACTGACTAACTTCACATGATAAAGTTTAATCTGACAAATCCGACTAGAAACCTAGGCGATCAAACAATATTTAGATTTTATGTTATGTTTGATACAGTAAAATGATCCATTTTGTCTATCAAAGTTTAGATTGTATCAACTTAGAACAACACAATTGATACCTCTCGGCATAGTGCGTGACATTACTTTCTGATCTTCATTACATAACACAAACTAGTGCTAGGCTAAGCCCATCTAGACATAACACTATAAAACCAAACATGCCTAATTTCCTCAGGATGACCATCAAGACATATCAAGTCTTTCATACTTGATTTCATATCAAAATGGAATAACAAGTGTAACCAAATCATGTCATATCAAACGAAGTTGATAGCCCTACCATGCCACTAAAATTCTAATTGTCCTAGCCTAGCACGACCCATTTGACATCTCAAATTAAGATGAATATTTCAAGTAAAATCTATAAATCAATTAAATATACTTACTACGTATGTTATATATAACCTAATCATAATTATATTTTTTTCTTGTTATCTTAAAATAAGTAATATAAATGAATAAAGACACGTTAACGATAAAATATAAATCTTTATAAAAATATCTAATAAGAGTACAACCCAAAAATATAAATCTTTATAAAAAAAATAAGCACACATATTCCTATGATAAGATGACATCTTTCAGAAAATAAACAATATCTATATCATAAAAATACTTATATGTCAGAAGATTATCCTTCTAATACTATACCAACAAAATCTTATTGAGCTAGGTCATACTAATTTTTTTATTTTGCATAAAAAAAAATAATATCAACATAAATAATCAATAAAATAATTATGTCATTATTGCTCATATCAAATGATGATCATTACTTTAATAGGTATTCCCTTACTTTACTATTTATTTTTTTATTAATATTCTAGCTGAAACTTTCATATATGAAAATATGAAAATACATATTTGTGTTGCTTCTTAAAAAATATATTATCTTTGATAAATACATACATTTTTAATATTATATCCATAAACATATGAATAAATTTAATATACAATATTTTAAAATATAAATATAATGAAAATTTAACCACTTCCTTAGGTATTTATCCTTTAAACTTTCGACATCCCATAATAATTCATTTTTGTATAATTAGTTCAAATAAATTCTAGTAAAATGAATACATCGATAACAAAAAATAAAATTTTAAAAATATTATATTTAGATAGCATTCAAATTTTAAGTAAATATTTATGATAAAATTTGATAAATTTTATATAATACTTATTTTTTATATATGTGATATGTTAAGTCGACCAGATTCTAAAATTAAAAAGTAATTTTCTAAAATGCTCCAAGTACACAAAATAAATATAAAACATAAACATATCCAAATATGCAGCTATGAAAAAGGAAAGACATTTATTTTTTTATGTGTACAATATTTTCTACTTTTTAACTTATTTTCTAATAATAATAAATAACATTAATATCAAAATTTTTATCATTTTAATATCTTCGCAGAAATAAAACAAGCTTAAATAATAACTAAATTCTTACCTCGTTAGATTGATGAACATGATCATAAAGATGTCATAGCAGAAATAGCAAAGACTAGGATCCCTCAAGCTACATAGAATCCTGATTAAGTATTAAAAAAAGAATGAGAAAACTTTATAATACAAGAAACTATTAATCAAAAAAATAATTTCTAATAATAAAAGATTTACTTTAAGAACTAAGCAAAACTAATATTATCAAAACAAATCTCAACAATAACTAAATTCTTACCTCGTGGGATAAATGGACAAGATACTGTAGATGTCGTAGGAGCAAAGACAAATGTGGCCCAAGCCAAAAATAAATCCTGATTAAGCATAAAAGAAGAATAGAGAAACTTAATGAAAAAAAAAATTATTCATCAAACATAAATCAGCTGATATATAAAATATGAACTTAGCAACAGCGTAAAACATGTATACAACATTTATATGAAATCCACATTAGAAATACATCATTAGAAATACAATATTTATACAACATAAATCACCAGAGCAATTATTATACAACATTTATTAAGTAAATCCACATTTGAGATACATAGGAAAGAGCATCATGGAATTAAAATCCATTATTTGAAATCTAAATGACATTATGTAAGAAAAATATGTTAACCCAAAAATAAAAAATATTATCACCCAAAAACAAGTGCTTTATTGACTTTCTATAGATGAATCTCAAATATGCTTGACTAAGATCGACTGATGTTATTTCGTGTGGCAATGAGATAGATAAAACTAATTGAAAGTTACTTGTAATGTATCTCATGAATAAAATTTTTATTTTTATCATTATTTATTGTCAAACTTGAGACTATTGGACGACCAACCAAAAAACTTGCCATCATAACAAACCTTTTCAAGGCATCCACTGTATAGTTCTTTTAGCATTAATAAATACATCTCATCCTATAGTTAGACAATAAGTATTATTTTCTAACATAAATTTATAACATTGAATTACAAAAATAAAACCATTAAAAATATTATAACAAGGAATATATGAAATAATTATGTGATGATATTGAACCATTCACAACAAAAATAAAGCCATGAAAAATATATGAATAAAGTTAAATCATTATTGAACCATTCACAACAAAGATTCATAATTTATATATTATAAATATTAAATATAATTATCGAAGAAATAGCAATTTTTTAAAAAAGAAAGTTGACATGTCCAACATTTATTGAATATTTTTAAAACATATTCTCTATATATATAAAATGAAAAATAAAAATTATTGAATATTAAATTGTGATTTTAAAAAAAAATTCACATCAAAGTATTTGTAATTATGTGATATTTAAATTCTTTTAGATATCATGATATTGATAAATAATAATAATGTACACAAGACACGATTAAATAACACAAATTACATGATAATTATCACAATCAAAAAATATATCAAAAAATTACAGATTAATTTTATTAAATGATTTTTCTACATGCCATATTATTTTAACATCCATAATTAAAACATGGAACCACGGATACAAATAATAGATATTAGATATTCACATACATGATAAAAATTTAAAATATCACAAATACAAAGCTTATGTGTGTAATTGAATATTACACAATATAATATTCACATACATTATCAACGTCCACATATTCATATCAAACAAATGTGCTCCTTTATATATATATATATTGTTGTGTATATATAATACACAACAATATGTAAGTATATAATGTTGTAGTTAAATGTACGTGTTTATGTATATACAAGTACAAACATGACAATCATATATATATACACACACAATATAATATATAGTTAAATATTTTACGTATATGTATATATATGTCTATTGTATATATCAAATTTTTAAAAGACCAAAACATAAGATGAGGCATGTTTATGTTAATTAGATAAGAGTTATGCCTCGAGACATTAATGCCTAAATTTTTTGAGCATCACAGTATATAATTAATTAATATTTTAGAAAATATAAAATAAAATATCATAAATAAAAATATTAAAAAATCAAAGTTTTAAAAAGTATTTTTAAGACGCGGCTTGAATATAAATATAATTAAATAAATAATTTATAAAATAATAAAAATAAAATAAAATAGCAAGAAATACTTTAATAAATATTTTATAATATATTAAATTTTAAAAAATTTAAAATAATGTTATCAAATTCAAATTAAAAATTTAAATATATTTTTTCATTAATAAATAGTATGTGATACTATTTATTAATGAAATTAAAGACGAGCTTCTCTCTTTTCCCTCGACCCCGCCCCCCGCTCCTCGCTCCTCACCCCTGCTCCACAAAAAACTCGATGGAGCTTGCATGGAGCTCCATTGTAACACTCCAAAAATACCATAGTATTTTAATAATATTTTTATTTTGTGTTTATAGTATAAAATAAAATTTATCGCAATATCAAATAAGAACTTAAGTCATAAATGAGAAGCATAAATGACAAAGTGTAATTGTAATTAAAAAAAATTAAATAAAAAAGATATGAAGTGTTAAATTGCCAAAAATGAGTAATGAGAATTAATGTATAACTAAACATAGCGTTGGGAATTTGAGATGTAAAAACTTTATTTTGACCTTGCAGATATCTTCTCATTAAGCAATTATTATTTAAAAAAAAAAGATAAAGAGTTAGCGTTTGTGAATGAAGAGATTTATAATTTTCTCTATAAAAATCTATAACTAAGGTGAACAAGAACAATGAAGAACCTTATTATTGAAATAAGTAAGAAATTTGAGATAAGAAATCAAACCCTGATACCTCTTTTCTTGTGTTTGAATTTGGAGAAAAATACTTATTTTTCTTTTAGCTATAGATTTCATTATAACCATCCAAATAAAGTGATTCCAATTAGTAAAGAACCTTAATAGATTGAGCTATGAATGCATAGAAAAAATCATGAACAAATTAAACAATAAAGCTACTGAATATGGGCTTTAAGGTTAGTTTCAAATAATCATAGTATTTTGGTTAAACTAAACTTTTAGAAAAATAATGTAGTAGAAAATTTTATTAAATTAGAAACCAAAAGGATCTTAGAAATCAAGAATAACAGTAGGTGAATATAGTGAGACAATAGATTTTGCATTAAAATGTCATTACTTGAGTTTTAGGATATTGAGCTCTGAAGATCAATCCTAAGAATAATTAATAGCATACATGAATAATATTATTCTTTAATTGTATTAGAATATAAGATAACAAAGAGGAAAGCCCAAGCTAAAATTGAGATTTCCAATGATTAGAGTCAAAGTATCTTATATTTTGAGTTTGTTCTATACTTTCTCTCATTATTTTGAATCTCTATCTCCAAAATATTTAAATTGCATATTAAATTATTTAAAATTAATTTGATACATATAAATTATAAAATAAATTACAAATTAATTTATGTAAAAAATTTTGAGAAATTAATTGATTGTGAAATAAATAACATGAACATTACATTAGTATTAAAATGATTTATTTTTATAAAAAAATATCCAATATTATATTTTCTTATAAATAATTTGAATGCCCATAATCGAACATAATTTTATAATCGAACAGAATAGTATTATGGCATATCAATCCAAAAAATATCCAATATTAATTTGAATGCCCATAATCCAATAATTTGAATGTCCAAAATATCCAATAAGATTCAAACAAACATACTATTATGGCATATCAATCCATAATCAAACAGAATAGTATCAAAAGTATACACCAAACTAGTACATATTTTTTTGAAATCATTATTTTTACAGCGACGTGCAGCCCGAGGGAGACCGTGCCAGTGATTCGTTGTCCTTTGCACCAAAAGCATAGTTAAATTCGATAAGAGTTAAAAATATATGAATTATGATTTGAATAATTTATTGTACATGAAAATACAAAATTTAAGATGACCAAGGAATTATAATTGATTAAATAAAAATATATCTTTATGTATGTATTGTACTACCTTGGTCATTTAAGAAAATATGAAAACATTGTCTTTAGAAATTTAATGATTTGATTTAAATTAAAATAAAAAGAGAACTATATATAACCACTAAACATAAAAATACTTATCACGTAGTTTTTATCTATGCACAGGTACCTAGTGAACAAGAAAAAAAGACAAGATCGAAGAACGTAGAATTATCAAGAAAATTGTGGAAATAAAGTATATGCTCTGTCATATGCATCCATCCTAGATTTTTTTTATCATTTAATGTTTTATGATCAAAATAGTTAAGCTCTGACATAATTTTGTGTATTATTTCGAATGTGCATAAAACACCTATATTTATTTATTTTTTTTTAGTAAATATAAATACTTATGTGCTTACCAAATTAAAATAGTTTTAGCAAAGCTTTGTAAAGGACTTTGTGCCTAATGAAATTAAATGTTTCATTGTATATTTGACAACAAAATATAAGTATGCATGTGTGTGTGTGCATTTATATGTGTGTGTGTGTGTGTGTGTGTTGTGCTTGCAAGCATGCATAAGAGTGCGGCATGTGAACATTTGCACAGTAGTCTACGACATATGAACACATGTGTAAGAGTGTGCAGAATGTGAACGCACGCATAAGAGCGTGCGGCACATGCATGTGTTTTTGCATGCATGTTTATGCCTTGTTTATGCATACTACCCTATATAAGCGTACATACCTACAAGTAGAGAAACATTTTGAAAAAGATCTCAATAATTTGAAGATAATGAAAAAATGTGACATTTTTTTGAAAGAAATTCAAATGAGTTTAGGTTATTGAAAGTGATATGAGGAAGAGGGGAGCAATTAGGATTTACCGGTGGGAGGCGAGAAGGGAGAGAGTGAAGCAATATTGAATATTATTGAAGAGTGAAGCTTATGCAATTCATAATAAACATAATCATATTATTTATTTCTCCTATCGAACTATTTATCGTATATAATATACTAAGAAGCACGGACACGAATACGAATACGGGGATACAACACGGCAGAATACCGGGACATGACAAATTTTAAAAAACTAAGATACGGATGTGACTAGGATACGACATGATAAAAAAAATAAAATAAAAATAAATTTTATTTTCTTTATAAATATTAGGTATTTTATAAAATAAAATATAATATGATATTTTATTTTATCTTATAAAATAAATATTTTTTTTTATTTTATTAAATAAAAATATTTTATTTTATAAGATAATATTTATAATTATCTTATTTTATAATATAATATTTTATAATTATCTTATATTATAAAAAATATATATTTTTTATTTTATAAAATAAAAAATATTTATAAATTAAGAATCACACGCCCAGCCTACAGAATCATGCCCTACCCAACCTACAGAATCACGCCCTGCCCAGCCCACAGAATCGAGCCATGCCCAGCCCACAGAATAGTGCCCTGCCCAGCCAACAGAATCGTGCCCTGCCCAGCCCACAGAATTGCGCCCTGCCTAGCCCACAGAATTGCGCCCTGCCCTGCTCACAGAATCGTGCCCCCTGCCTCCCGACAAAAACACGCCAACCCCCGCCGCCCCAAAGAATCGACCATTCGTCATCATGAGCGACGTTGGCCACTCGACGTAGTCGAACGTCGACCACTCGGCGTTGTCGGCATGGATATGGCATCCAACGCATCCGTCCGATATGCCACGTGGCGTATCAAACATGGATTGGTCAACGATATACCACGTAACATATCGGACATGTATCCGTGTCGTGTCCGCAACCGTGTCCACGTGTCCCATATACGTGCTTCCTTTTTAATATAAATATAACTTCAATATAAAAATTATAATTTTTAATTTTTAATTCCTTGAAATTTTAAATATTTCTACATTAAAACACAATTTTTATATTATATTTCTAATACAATGTAATATGTTACATTTTTATAATAAAAATAAACATTATTTATTAAAATATTGGTATCCTACATATGATTATAATTCAAATAGTAATTACAACATAAGTATCTAGGAGGGCTCAATTTTTTAATATTATCTTTCTAGATATTCTAAATATCAGGATAATTGAGTGGTCAAAAATTATCTCAATTAATTATCTCTCAGTATTATTGCTCATGTTTTGTTGAATATTATAATTTTAACTTGTCAAATTAATATCTATTTTTAGAAAATTCTTGATTGCTTTATCGTGATGATTGTATGAAATAAAAACAAAATATGAGTCTTTTTATTATAATTAATAACAATTAATCTTTTGGCTCATTAGAGCTCATACAAATAAATCCCATTAGTGCAATATACCTATATTGAGTACATGTTTATCATGATAGATAAATTCTTCAGACATACGCAAAAATTTCAATGAAAAATATAATTTCATAAATAAGATTGCTAGTAATAAAAAAATATAGTTTTAAAAATCCAATATTATTAAATTTTATCTCAAGTACACAAACATATATTTTGAGCTCCCACAACATCCCAAAAATCATGTAGTTAAACATTGAGTGATATAGTTTAAGTTATCATTATTCATCAACAATTGTATCATTTTTATACAATAAAATGGATGAAACCTAATAACTTTAAAAAAATGAAATTGGGTTGGCTTCTCAATTATCAAATAATATATATAAAGAATATATTTTGATAAAACTTTTGATCAATACTAAGACTTGAGCCTATTAGAATACTCACGTTCATACTTTACTTCTTGAATTTAAAATATTTCAAATAGATACAAAAGTATATTTCTAATTTAGTTTATCAATATAAAGTACAAAAACACAAGTGAGATCTTTTGATGTCTAAAAAATCAGTCATGTTTATAAGCTTTGAAAAACTCTTGTTACTTTTAAAAAGACACTTAGAGCTTGGCATGAGGGGCTCAATTGTTATATTTTAAAAATAAAACTTACAAGAAATGAAGTGGGCCAACACTATAACAGTATAATAAATAGAAGTTTTTTTGTAGTACACACCATATATAGATGAAAATATTTTGATATATTTATAAATAATATATTTTTAATTTTTTCAAAAAATAAATTGGAAGTTGCAACGAACATGGTAGAAAAATAATCATTTTTTTGAATTCCTTGTAAGACTATTAAAACAAAAAAATTATTGTCCAACTTGAAGTTTAACACAAAACCACTTAAAGATGTATATAGATATGGGAAAGGATTACAAGATGATCACATAAACCAATCTTATCTTACGCAAAGTTGGGTGTAATAGATGGGAAACTATATTAGATAATACTATTCACCTCATTTCTATTAGACCATGGGTAGCTTATAAAATAGAAGATTGTGGTGGGCATGAATCATGTCAAAAGAAAATGCATGTGATTCCCAATCAAATCCATAAGAAATTATTTATTTTGTCCCTCTTGAGTCTCCCATATTTGTCTTTTAACACTTAAGTTTGTGGTTTTCATATTTTTGTTCAATTTAAGATTGTGTTATTTTTCTTTTTTATATGTGAAATTATAAATTTGTATTATTCTTAATATATATGTATATTTTTATGTCAATATTTACTTTAGGTGAAAACTTGTATATGTTTAATACTTGAACTATAAAACTTTTGTATATATTTTGATACTTTATGATGATATGTATGTATTTAATGAAAAAAATTATAGATTAATTTAATTATTTTAAAATTTTAGAGAATTTTAATAAATAGTTATGAAATACAATATAGAGTATTAAGAAATTTAAATATTCATTCTTGATCAAAACTTTACCTAAAAAATCATGATAATCTTTATATACAATAACTCTACCAACTAATTTGTATAAACCATCCAATACAGTGGAATGCCAAGGATTTTTAGACCGTAAGCCGTGGGAGACACGCCTCAAGTACCTAGCACATGAGTACAACATGGGAAACCTCGCACCGAGCGACGCCCGTGGGAACAACGTGGCAATGCCCAACATGTGATGGCTTGGCATGCCCAACGAGCAACAAAGGAGCAACAACGCCCCACCCAAAACCCTAAATTTTTTAAAAAAGACCCGACCCAACTCAAACCACTCCGACCAACCCAGCCACGAGCCATGGTGAGCTTGCCCTCCAAGAACCCAGCCAAATTGAGCCAAAAAAATAAATAAAACCAAATAAATCATATTAAATTAAATCAAACTTTGTTTGATATAACTAGCCTGACAAATTTGGGCAGATGGAATATTACCTACTAATAAATATAAATAGACTACTAAATTAAAAAATTAATTACAAACTATAATGCATCTATTGTATAATATATTAAATCCAATATGAGATATTCCTTATTTAAAATAATCAATTTAGCCAACCTTGACACACACACACACACACTAACATTATTTACAAAACATAATTAAAGTATAAAACTAAATATTAATTAAAAATTATCAAACACCCTTTATAAAGGACAATGTCTCTAATACATAATGGAGGCTCCCTTGTTAGAAATTACTACATTTGACCGGAATAAATTTAACCAAAAATAATAATAATAAAAATACATAAACAAACAAACAAATAAATAATTATAAACAATAAAATTCCTAAATATTTTTATGATATAAAATCATCATAAAAATATGAATAATTATAAACAATTTTAAATTTCAATTTCGAATCAATTAATTTCTATCACTTGAATTGTGAACTACATTCATAAATATGAATTTAGTCAATATGCTTATATTGAATGAAAATGAAATAAGAATTTAATAACTAAAATTTATAAATATAAATAAAACAAATTGAAAAATTATTATGATATAAAAAATTAAGCTATATATAATAAGAAATATATATTCGATGTATGTAGTGAATAAATACTAGTTAACTATGAATGATTGAGAAATTTCATATTTAAAAAATACTTATATAATATGTTGAATAGTTTGTGCGACTTACATATGTATGGGTAAATCACACAAACTATGAGGCAATTTGCATATTTTAAAACTAAAAAATTTATTAAAAACACAAAAATAGAAGAAAATATCATAAGCATTACTTTAATAGGAACTTACTTAATATCTTAGTTATTTTCTATTAATATTCCCCCTAGAAACTCCATGTATGAGATGTGAAGAGAGTGAACACAAATCTTAATATAACAAACATATATATATATATATATATATATATATATATATATATATATATATATATATGACTCTAAATAAAATTTGAAATCAAGTGTTTGCAGCAATTGATATCAAATAAGATCAAAAACTTTTAGTAAATATACATTAGAAATCTAGTCACCAAACTGGAATAGGATAATGCACCCAATGCAAACATCTTCATGCAATTAGAATTCTCAACAAGATCACCACTTCAAACAAGAAGATTACCTCCCCAAAGGCAAGTATTTGCAACATGTGAAAATACATGTATATTGCTGTCATGCTGTGTATATGAACTGTAATGTAGGTTTTAAATATGTGATGCTGTCGATGAATGTACATGTCGATGTAAATAGATGTACAAACATGACTATCATATATACATACATGTAGATATATATATATATATATACACACAATAAAACATATAGATACATGTCTTAGATATAGGTACATACATGCCTATTGTAATGTATAGAATGTACATATATGATAATTGTATATGTACATAGAAGTACATAGAAGTACATACATGTCTAGAGTATATGCACATTAATGTATACAAAACAATATTTGCATAAAGATCAGTTCATAGACACATACATACATTTACACAGACAACTGCATATATGTAAATATATATATATATATATATATATATATATATATATATGTATGTAAATATATATATATATATGTATATGTATATGTATGTATGTATGTATACACACTGCCGTTAGTATATATATATACATGTATATATAGTTATTTATTTATTTATTTATTTATTTATATATTTATATATCATAGTATATTTGACAGCAAAATATATGTATCTACGTTTGTGTGTGTGCGTGTGTGCGTATGCTTGCGCGTGTGTGCGTATGCTTGTGCGTGTGTGCGTGTGTGCGTGTGTGCGTGTGTGCGTGTGTGCGTGTATGCGTGTGTGCGTGTATGCGTGTGTTTGCGCGCGTGCGAGCTCGCGCGCGTATATACAAGCGTGTTTGCATACTACGTATATATGTGCATACTGCCTTACATAAACGTTCATGCATATCAGATTCGAACACAAAGACATAGAATCTAAATATACCTGGTGTGAAATAGATTTGGAAAGTTAAGATTATCGAAGAAAAAATCGTGTTGAAACTTGAAGATTAAAAAGGAGAGGAGAAAGTTTTAAAAGATACCTTCGTACTTTGATGATGGCGGAAAGATCTGGCATTTTTTTGGTTATTGAAAAGGAGAGGAGGAAGAGTTGAATCAGGTAGGGTTTGCGTGCCAGGGGTGAGAGGTGGGAGGAGAAAGGAGAGATTGGGGCACGGCGAACATCGGGGAGGTATGCTTTTGTAATTCCAACAGACCCATCTTGATCGTATAAATTATTGTAAATAATAAAAATACAATACCAAAACTAAAATTATTATTTTAAATTATTACAATTTCTTAAAATTTTAAATATTTCTACATTAAAACATAGTTTTTTATATTACATTTCTAATACAATATAGTATAGTATATTACATTTATATAATAAAAGTAAAAATTATTTATAAAATATAATCATAATTGTGTAAATAAAATATTGGGGCTCAATTTTTTGATTTCTTCTCTCTGAGATATTTCAAATCTCATGGTAGTTAAGCTCTTGGACGGCGGCGGTCCTGGTTGGTTGCACTTCTCTAGGTTGTTGTTCATGTTTTGTTCACGTACATAATATATTTACATTTCACTCATGAGACTCGTTAGAGCTTTTACAATTTTAAAATTGAAGTAAATGACATGACTTATGTCATTATTTATGAATGAATATATTTGATTTATTTTTTTTTATGGATATTGATGAACATGTAATTAAATAGAACTTGAACTAGAGTTTCAATTATTTGTTGGTTTGTATGAGATTTTTATTATGGATTGTTGAACTATGAGGCTCACTCATGCATGTAGTAGAAAAAAAGTGATAATCTTTTCGACTATGATGTGTGAGATAGACATTTGTGTTGAATCTTAAGATTTAGGTATATTAATCATCATGAGTTATGACACACACGTGCATATCCAAATGATTTTCTATCATTATCCTTCTTAGTAATGATGTGACTTACAATCTAAAGGTGAATCTCTTAGGAGAACATTATATATAACATCAATCAATATTAAGAAATAATTCTTTTAAAACATATATAATTATTTTGTGTAAAAAAGCATTAACACTTGTACAATGATACCGCGACACCTTACAAGGTTGCAACTCCAAAAGAAATTCATGCCCAAGTTTCACCCAAAGATGAGAAAAAGAGAAATAGGGAAATAGAATAGTAAATGGAGATTACCCGAAGCTATGGAGATAAAAAACTAATTAAATAATAAAACTAAAGGTAAGCCTTGACGAATCTTCTATTTCCTCAATAATTTTTAAAAGGAAAATTGGATAAATTTTTCGAGAAGTTAATCAATATAATCCTGAACTTATAGGTGAGCATGTTATTTTCCAAAGTTCTAGCTCGATGCTAGACTAAATTAAATTTATGAAAGAAATGAGTAATAATAAAAATTTAGAGACATATGTGATTGTGAATATGATCAAGAGGTCTATTAAAAATAACTTCTAAGAAAATTAAATGATCCTAAAAATTTTACTATACTTTGTACTATTAAAAATTGTATTTTTTAGAAGGTATCATACAACTTGTGAACAAGTATCAATATGATATCCTATCAATTGCCTAAAGATTAAATATGAACAAAATTACTCTAACATTTCTTGCTCCGAATAGCAGGTCGAACTATGAAGCACTTTATTGAAATTATCTAAGACATATTAGTCATGGTGAGTATATTTATTTTTTTTAATTGATTTCATCATATTTGATATTTAAGAAGATAATTATGTACTTTACCACAAATATTGAGAGAACCAAACTCATCAACTTCAGATTAAGTATCATCATCAAATGCTTTCTTTTGTTTCCTATAAGGATGATTTCTTGGAAGAAATCGTCTATGTCCAATATATGAGTTCTTTTTTCTATGCTTTAAGCTACAAGAATATGTTTCTTCTCCACATATTGGACAACCATAATATCCTTTAACTTTGCATCCCGACATATTTCCATATGCAGGAAAATCATTTATTGTCCATAAAAAAATGGCTCTTAAAGTAAAGATGTCTTGTTTATGTGCATCATAAACTTGAACTCCGACCTCCCACAATGTTTTAAGATCTTCTATTAGCGGTGCTAAATAGACATCAATGTCATTACCAGGTTGGCGTGGACCTGAAATTAATAAAGATAACATCATAAATTTTCTTTTCATGCACAACCATGGATGAAGGTTGTAAATTATCATGAGAATGAACCAACAACTATATTTGTATTAAATGAACTGTGAGGATTTATGCCATCTGCAGAAATTGCAAGTCTCATGTTTCTAGGTTCTTTTGAAAACTCAGGCCATCTGCGATCAACTTGCTTCCATGATGGTGAATCTGATGGATGACGCATTTTCGCATCAAAATTTCTTTCTTCGAAATACCATATGAGCTCTTTTGCAATTTTTGATGATTGAAACATTCTTCTAAATATTGGAATTGGAGGAAAATACCACAATACTTTCGTAGGAACTCCTTTTCTCCTCTTAGTTCTAGAGTTATCTGTCTTCCACCTTGAAGTTCCACAGGTAGGACATAACGATGCATCTTTAAACTCCTTCCGATAAAGAACACAATCATTTGGGCACGCATGGATTTTCTCATATTCCATTCCCAAAGAATTTAATGTCTTTTTTGCTTCATACATCGACAACGGAAACTCATTGTTTAAAGGCAACATTTCTCCAAGAATTTGTAAAAGCTATGAAAAGCTATTATCCGACCACCCAAAACGTGCTTTCAAGTTGTATAATTTGATCAAATCTGACATTCTTATAAAGTTTATGCAACCAGGATATAATGGTTTTTCTGCATCTTGTAGTAATTTTGCAAACAATTGATGATCATATTGACAATCCTCATGTGTAGCTTGAAGCATTTCTATTGTACTACGTTGATCATCAAATTGAAGTCTATCATAAATTTCCGCTCTTATGGAAGGTGAGCCAGTTGGAGCTGCCTCTCCATGCCAATACCATGTATGGTAACTCTGCTCAATTCCAAAGAAAAAAAAATGATCTCAAATAATTTGAGAAGTATTGAAAATCATATTCCCACATTGTAAGGATGGACATATATGGAGGTTTTATTTGCAGAATTTTGTATTGTAAATGCAACAAAGCATTCAACTCCATCTTCATATTTCTTCGATCTTCTATCCTTTGAGATCCATGAATCATCCATTTTTAAAGAAAATATTAATTCCAATGGATATCACACTTCAAATGGAAGAACTCATCAACATTCTAGTGTTAGCCGTTAAGCAACCTCTATTTTATCTGTTAAAAGAAAATAAAAAAATTAAATATTTAAAAAAATATTTAAATGCATGTCAGATATAAGATAGAAAAGATGAGCATTATTTTTTGAAATATTATTGAATTTGTTAACACACGCAAAATTATTAAAATCATATTTAAAATTGAGGAATTATTTCTCAAAGTAAGTTAGATTCATAGAAAAAAATATTTAAACAAAAAAATATCATTTAATTATACTTTAAATTAAAGTAAAATATGATAAAAGTCATTTTATAGATATGACATTTAATGTCTCTAGGTCATTAGGCTCACTGATTTTGAAATAGCATGACTATAGAACACACATTTATATGAAATATAGCCTCATTTTTCAAATCAGAATTTTAAAAGATAGAAATAACTGTAAAAGATAGAAATAGCATGACTATAGAGAATGACTATAAAATAAATTGGAGAAGAAGTTTGCATTGAATCAGAGATAGAAATAAGAATTTTCAAATCACTAATTTTTTCTAGACGGAATCCCAGAAATGATTGGTGCCAAACTAACAAATGGTCTCGACACCGAGGATTGGTATTCTCCGGCGAAGGAAAACATTTCCAACAAATGCAGCACTTGTTGTGATACTTGTTTGCGAAGATGGTGTGATTGAGCTTAAATAGCGGTGCAGTGTATTTAAAGACTTCGAAAAGAGATGAATGATCCAAGATATAAACTATTATTGGTCGCCACTGTTTATTTTAGTAAATAGATAGAGCTGACACTTTTTCATCAATCAAAGATAGAAAGGTTACTCGATTTATCTGGGACTCTAGTTACTCGGACATCCCAACATCATTTATATCTAATAATGGGCGAAAATTTGAAAGCCAAGTCTACCAAGACTTCTGCCATGAATTGAAAATAAAAACTTATACTTTACCCCTTGTTATCTGCAAAGCAATAGCCAAGTTGAGGCCTCCGACAAAACCATGTTGATTACCTTGAAAAAACAACTAGACTCTGCTAAATGTAAATGGGTGGAAGAGCTTCCTGAGGTGCTTTGGGTTTACTGTTCCACTATCTATAAGTCAACTAGAATCTCTCCTTTTGCGCTCACTTACAAGATGGAAAATATTATCCCTACCAAAGTTGATCGGCCACCATCCAAATAGTTGCACACGATTCAAAATATACGAAATCAATAGTCACGGTGTTAGATATAAGTGAATAACAACGAAAAGTTTCAGCAGCCCGCATAACACCCCACCAATGCATATGATTCAAAAATCAAAATCATATTTCTATTTGGATTAATATGTGTTTCATTGTAAGAACAAAAATTCATATTAAAATATATAAATGTTAGAGACAAGTAAACGCATATTTATAGATTTACAAAAGATATTCATAATTTTAATAGAATGATAAAGTGTGGTAAAACATTAATAAAAAAAGATAATTTTAAATAAGTACAAATGAAAAAATAATAAATTTATTTATGATTGATCTCAATGGTTCACTACATTTAATTTATTTTAAAAACAAGAATAAATTTATGAATGAATTATTACATGGATGTCATTTTGTGTCACATATGCTAATGCAGGATATTGTTTTTATTTTGAAGTTATCATTGTGACATTGGTGTTCTCAATGAATGAACCTTATCTACTTATATTTTTGTTGAACAGTTGCTATATAAAAATTAATATTAACATATTGAATAAAAAAATCATAACTCCTAAAATTTAGAAAAAAAATTGCAACAAAACTAAATAATTAATATTTTATTGCTCTTCAATTCATCAAAATAAATCAAACTATTCTTCCCCTCTTCAATGTAGACATTTAAAATGAAAAATATTGAATATAAAAAAAAATATGGATCGGATAAAAAAGTACCTTGGCGAGAATCAAAAAAATCATTTAATAGATGCAAGATAACATGTGGCTCAGAGTTATTGTGCATTAATAAATATGTGGGTTGCATCAATTTGTGATTCGATCTAATTCTAATATACATACACATACACACGCATTTATTGCACTTGTTAGTAGCACTTAACATGAGAATGGTGAAGGTGATAGATTGGCAAAGCATCTGCATTTATAAGGAGAAGTTGGCTTCGGGTTTGAACAAAAGAATCACGGTGGCAAACATTAGGAATTTTAAACAAGGATCACTCAGTTCAGTTCAGCCCACTCTTCCGCTATTCTCACCGAGTGCTCCCGACAAATAGAGCATATAATACTGCATTTATAATACATGCGGTATATGCTAAATCACTCGAAACACGTTCACATTAATTAATTAGGTTCACGAAAGGGAAGAGCTGATACAAGTATAAGCATAATGGAGAAACTTACAGGATGCTGCAAAAATGGCCAATGATTTCGAAGACGCGAGCTTGAACCCTAGCTGTTGGAAATGGCCGAACGTGATAAAGAAGAAGCGCAACTCTTTCTAGCGATAGATTAATCTATATAATTAAGTTAAAAATAATATTAAATTTTTCACATAATTATATTAAATAACTTCTAGAAAAAATATTAATCTAAGTTTTGTTGTAGCAACAATGACGCTTCTAGAAAGCGTCATAAAAACATAATAAATTTTATAAATAATGTCGCTTTTAGAAAAGTGTCATCAAATGTCTAATTACCCATCGTATAATGACGTTTTCTAAAAGCGTCAAGATATAAAGCATCATTAATTTGCTGTTTTGTTGTAGTTGTATATCATATCATTCAAATCATATAAATCATAGACCTTGTTAATTTCATTAAAATTTCTAAATTAATTTATATAGAATGTGGGTTTAAAGAGACATGACCAACTCCAAGGACTAACATATTTTATATGTTTCTTACTTGTTTAAGAACCCCTAAGAAGTGCAAAATTCACCTTAGGATTTGTAGTTGCTATGATTTTATTTTTTTCACGAGGGAGAATAAGAATAAATGAGAATTTTTTGGAAAATTCTTTAACTTTTTTTTATATTAAGGTGGATTTGTAAGAATGAGGGTAGGATTTCACGACTTAGATGAATGATACCACTATGGCCTTCATCTCTTTAACTTGAGTTCGCAACTCTAGAATATGGACTTGACTCTATTTAGAATCTTGGTTTTTTTGTGACACAATGTCACATGACTTGTAATGAAAATGACTTGGGCATTATTATTTTTTAACACAAATTCATGATACCTTGCAATGGTGATGATATTGTTGTGTGGCTGTGAGTTAGACATGACTTCTCATCTTGCTATATAGTCATGGCACTATGTGGAAGTCATGGTGTTGGCCTTCACTTCTCTCATAGTGACATAATATTGCGGTGTTAGAATGTCATGGTATTTATACTTGGCCTACACATTAAAAATCGTGGCTATGTCTTCCTTTGAGAATAATAGGTGTGGTCTTCGTAATGATCATGCTCAAATAATATTCTTTATTATATTTATGGACCTAAAAGTTATGGCTATATAAAAAGGTCACACCTCTAATTTTATGCTACAGAGCCATATAAAGATAAAATCTCAATCATATGAAATTAGCCACCATGACTTTAAGTACTTGTTGGGTACTTGGTTGCTATGATAGAGAATTAACATTGTAGCCATAAAAATTTTTCGAGCTAAATGGGTATGATATATTTAAATAGAATTTTGGTTAAGATTTGATGGCAAGACCATGAAAGACTTTTAGAGATATCTCATTTGCTAAACACCTCAAAAAAACTCATTTATTTCATAATTATTCATCAAACATCTATAAAATATTAAAAATTACTAATGAACACATTAACTACATTTCTACATATACATATCATTCCCAACCACAAAATACTCGAGAATGTTCAATGAATTAAATACAATACAAATCACATATTAAATTAATTACTCATCCCAAAATAATAAATTATTCCTCAGAAGAATAAATATAAATATGTATCATCACCAAAAATTAGTATGAATGGGTCTATGTGTCACATACTCTATAAATAGTAGAGAAGCCATGGGTAGATATATTTACATTCAAAATAGGGATTCAGCTTTAGGAGTATACGTTTGAGGCTTAGGTTATCTCCTGGGAAACATTATCTTTAATATCCATATCTATACCATCAAAACTACTTTAACTTCATCGATGATCTCTAATATCCTTATGATTTTTTTAGTATATTATTTCAGTTCCTTCTCTTTGACCTATTCATTCAATCATTTTTCATCTACAATCATCTCAGAGGTTTTCTCTGCATTTAATGTCGCAACTTTAGTAAATTTTGCAATTTATTCTTATAGCACAAATGCCCATTTTTATTATGGATCTCCAAATTCATGGCACTGAGTATCATCATGTCTTTGCCTTTGAGCTTGTTTTTTCTTTTTCTTTATTATTGTTCCAAAGTCACGGAATTATGTATAGAAGTATAACTATAACTTTATCATCTACCTTTTCCTTGCCCTTGCCTTTTTCTAACTCAAATGTCATCGTACTATGCATTGTCATGGATTTCTCTTTTAGTTTCTAATGGACTAATTCTTTTTGTATTTCTAAAGTCACAGTATTGGGCATAGGTACATCTTTGTTTTCTATTCCTCCTCACCCATTTCCAAGAATATAAGGCCAATGAACCTACTTATATTCTTCATCAATTTGGTAGTATTCCTCACTCTTCTTGTGGTTGCACTTTTCAATAAAATAATAGGGATGTAAACAAACTTCATTATATTTTTCATATTGTTCGTGCAGCTACAATTGGTACATCTACACCTTCTCAATTTGGGGGAAGGGGGGGGGAAGCTTTTCTTACTTCTGTATACACCATAAATTAATATCTTTCTCTCACTATACAGAATTAAACTTTATATGATATGTTGTTTAGTTCATCCCCCTCTTATGACTTATTTAGAGTCTTTGGATATACCTGTTTTGTTCTTCTTCAAGAACATGAAAGAAACAAACTTCGGTTGTATTCTCTCTTGTGATGTTTTCTTGGATTTGGATTTCATCAAAAAGGTTATAAGTGTTATGGTCCCAATAAAAAACATCTTCCTGTTTCTCAGCAGTTGGTCTTTTGGGAATACCAAATGTTTTACAAACTACCCCAAGTTCATGCTTTCTCTATTTCTTTCATCAATCCAATCTCTGATCTTTTTTCTCAAGAGTCTTTATATTCTATTATAATTGAACCTTCGCATGTAGCTGATGCACCTCTAGCACTGATCATCGACATATCCACTGAGACTGCTCCATAATGGATCATGTCGGTCCTTCTAACTCTCATTCACATAATCATTCTCATCGGGTAACTACACTTCCTCCTCATCTTCAGAACTTCCATTTATTTTCTATCCTTGCCTCACTTCAGGAACCTAAAAATTTTTGTGAGACATCCTCTAACCCACTATGGAACCAAGCTATAAATGACAAGTTAGATACATTACATAAGACTAGAACATGGACTCTAGTTGATCTTCCCTCTGAAAAATTTGTTATCGGTTGTAAATTAATTTATCCGTTCAAGACTCGGTCAGATTGCAGAATGGATCGCTACAAGACTCACCTCATTGCTAGGGGATTTTACTCAAGAGTATGAGATTGATAATGAGGAAACCTTTTTTCTAGTTGCTCATATTTATTCTATCAGGACTCTTATTACCTTTTATGCTGCTCACAAATGGCTACTCTTACGGATATATATTCAAAATACTTTCCTCAATGGTGAACTTTCGAAGGAATTCTATATGAAGCTCCCCCCTAGTTATTTTCATCCTTTTGGGCTCCCTCATGGAGTATTTTAACCATGGATGATACTTTATGGTCTAAAATAGACTTCTCGAGCATGGTTCGCAAAGATCAACTCTACTATCTCCAAGCATGGTTTTTCTGGCAATTCTTTTGGTACACCTCTTTTTCTGAGATGATATAATTATGGTATTACAATTATACTTTTGTATGTCGATGATATATTTATTACATGTGATGATAACCATGGTATTCGGGAATTAAAATAGTTTCTGAATCATCAATTTGAAATGAAAGATTTTGATCCTCTCAAAATTCTTCTTGGTATATAAGTTTTTTCCTTTGTAAATGATTATTATCTTTCTATGGGAAAATATACTTCTAATCTGATTTCTCGTGTTTATATTAATAATAACAAGATTTTCAACATACCCATTGAGTATACTTGTCTCCTCAACTCTCATGAAGGCGAAGCTCAATATGATGCTACTCTCTATGGACAATATTGGGAGTCTAATATATCTCACTATTACTTGCCCTGATATTTTCTATGTGGTACATCTCGTCAATTAATGTATGTCTGCCTCAAGATATCATCATTATGTTGCTGTTCTAAGAATTATTCGGTATATGAAAGGAACCATATTTGATGTTCTTCATTTTTCTTCTCATTATTTATTAACCCTTTGGGCATATTTTGTTGCAAGTTTGGCAGGTGATTCGACTAATCCTTGATCTACTAAAATATATTGCTTTCTTCTAGGTGAGTCTTTTATCTCGTGGAGAAGCAAGAAACAAATAGTTGTTTCTCATTCCATCATTGAAGCTGAACACATAGCACTAATAGATACTACATCTAAACTCGTTTGGTTATGTTGGTTACCACAACATCTCAGGGTTGATTGTTCAAATGTAACTCAAATTTATTGTGATATTAGAAGAGCTATTCAAATTACTCATAATGATGTATTCCATGAATATGCTAAGCATATTTAAATTGACTATTAATTCGTTCGTCAATATTTGCTAGGCATACTCACACTTCAGTATGTATCTTCTCAAAATCAGCAAGTTGATATCTTCCCTAAATCTCTTCCTCCATGACCCTTTCGAGCTTTAGCTTCCAAACTCAAGATGCTTTCTAACCACCATGAGTTGGGGGGGGGGGGGGGGGGGGAGGGGTGGTGTTTGTTTGAATGCTTATAAAAGTCTTATATGGAGCTTTTTTTAAAGCTCTTCTCTTGTATATTCAAAATATAACAACTTATACATAAACTTCAATTGATTTCTTCATTCTCTGCTTGCTTTCTTCATATTAAAGGGTAAAATTTATTCCCATATGCCCATGTTAAAATATTTATTTTTACACAACCAAAATATATTTTAAAATAATCTACAAAACTAAAAATAATAAAGAAAAATTATGTAAAGGGGATCCAAAACAAAATTATAATGTTTTGGTCCCCCATCTAAAACAATTTATGCAAACACTCCATTTTATAAAATACTTTAATTGTATGATAATTTTTTCATTTTATTGAATTTGTACTTATTATAAAAAAACTGAAAAAAAAACATGAACACATTTTTCATAAAATGTTGTTTATGAACTATAATACTATATTCGTCAGCATTAAATAAATATAGTAATATATATCGCATAAATTATGTATTTATATTTGGAATATTATATTTATTATTATATATATATCAATACTATATAGCTATAAATATATAAATATATAGTTAAAAACTATACTTGCAAATTATAAATTTAAAATACTGTATAGTTATGTATGATTGTTAAACCATATAAAACATATATATATATATATATATAATGATATACAAACTGCATATAATTTAGTTTAACTTTATATGCAGTTAAATTATATATAATTTAGGTGTGTGTGTGTGTGTGTAGTTTTCAATATATAACTATATAGTATTATACTATATATATAACTTTATTAAAGGAGGAATTGTGATTGAGTGAACTACCCAAAATATTTGAAGAAGGGAAATAAAGTTGTAATATTTGAATACAAGTGCACTTATTTCGATTTCATTGAATCAACTTGGGTAATGATAAAAACTACTCATTCATGAACTTAATTATCATAGATTTCGATTTCACTACTAGACATCTCTAGTCATCAATGATTACCAACTACAAGGTTTTCCATGAATCTTATATCTTTAATTTCAACATCAAATTTCTAAAGAATGATCCATTGAACGAGTCTAAAATTTAGCATATTTTTAATCCATGATATATTTAATTGCAGAATGGTTAGAATGTATAGTTACTTTGTTTCCAATCAATTAAGGCCAACACTTATCAATGGAAAAAATAATTGAAAGTAGTTTTTTTTAGTATTGACCTTCAATGAGAGTTTTATTCACTTATTATAAGACATTTAATATTTTGTCATTCTTTTACCTGAGAATCACCCCCATGACATAGTCCCTCACATCTCACATTAATTCGAAAGGAAGATCCTAATCTAGAGTGATTACTATTGTATCCAAGATAAGTATATTTCTTCAAAGAATCGAAATCTTCCATTATTTCTCATCAAATACAAATGGCACTCCATGCTTGAGTATAGTCAAGAGATGTTTAGATATTTTGAAAAAATCTTTAATTAATTGCTCATAAACCCAATGTGACCAAAAATCTAAATATCCCTTGATATATGTGAGAGCTATTAGTTGTTCAATAATTCATCTTTTATTTATCCACCTCAATCCATTTAGCTAAAATCCTTTGACCTATAACAATCTCATTCCCCACCATGAAATGATATTTTTTTTTTCAATTGGGTATCATTTTTGTTTCTTGACATCTTTGTAACAATGCTTTTAGGTTGTCAAGGCAATAAAAAACCTTCACTACCAAAAATTCATTTATAATTACATGTATTGTTTTTTCAACCATATCCAAAAATATTACCATCATGCACCTCTGAAAGGTGTAGTGTATTTTGTATAACCCAAATGATATCTTATGAAAGACAAACATGCCAAAAGGACAAGTGGATGTAGTTTTACTTTGATCTTCAAAGATAGTATAAATTTGATTATAGTTAGAGTATCCATTAAGTAAACAATAATATTCATAACTTGATAGCCTATTCAATATTTGATCAATGAATGATAGCAGAAAATGTTGTTTAAGGGTAATGTTTGTTCAACTTTTGAAAGTAGATCCATATCCTTCTATATGCTTTTATTCTATAGAGAATTAATTCATCTCTTTCATTTTTTATTACTATCATCAATCTATTTTTTGGTACAACCTATGCATGGCTCACCCACAAGCTATGAGAGAAAGGGTAAATAATTCAAGCATCCAACCATTTAAGCACCTCTTTCCTCGCCACCTCTTCATTATTGAATTTAATCACTTCGAGCTTCAACTGATGGCTTGTGGTGGTCCTCTAGAAAATTTGATGTATGAACAAAGATGGTCTAATAGCCTTGACATCAGCTAGAGTCCATTCCACAATTTGTTTGATAATTATTTCTCATCAAGTATAAGTTGTTGCTTAATTGATGGTTGCTTAATATATTTATTAGAGAATATTATTATAGTTAATAAAATATATGTTTTATTAATAAAATAAAAAAGTATATTATTTAAATTAATGATTAGCCCATTTAATAATTTAATTCTTTGGAGAAATTTCTATACAAGTGAAATGTAGAGGTGTTAGGTGTGTTGTGACATGCTGGCATGTCCCATTTTTTGCAAGGCACGACCGTGCAAGGCCTATCCATGCCACCAGTGGAAAGATCCACTTGCCCAGCATGACATGGTGACAAGGCTGAGTCGACATCATGCCGAACCATGACGAAGGTGCATGCAAAACCCGAAAAGGTGCATGCAAAAGCTAAAGTTACAAGCGAAACTCGGATGGTCACCTTTACTCATTTAGCATGCCTTGGGATAGCCCAGCTCAGCAAGAGGCACTAGTCTAGACCATGCCATGCTGAGCCAAGCATGGCTGAATAGGGCCGGCCCATGCCCGACCACCCGGTCTATTTGACACCTCTTGTGAAATGTAACATTAAATATTTTTTTTATATAAGCAAGATGATAATTATATCAAAAAATAATTAAAATGCATTCTAGTTTTTTATTATTCTTCTTTTAAATTAAACTTTTAATATTATGAACTATATATTTATTTTTTTTATTGATGAACTAGCTTCTACTTTGTTTTTGTAGAAAGAAGTTTGTTTTGTTTGATTGTAATTCATAAGTTTAATGATATTATCAATTTGAAATGACTTGTTTTAAAATTTCTTAATTATTATTTTTTAAAATATTTTTGTAAGAAAATAGATGATTTTGATTGCATCCTATTAAATTCTTTTTTATCTGTTACTTTTTAAACTACTGATGGACAAAAAACATAGGCAACCTAGATATTTTTGCCATCTCATCAATAGAATTTCGTAATATTGATTTTTATATTTATTCTCATGCTCAAATTTTATAAAATCTAATTTGAAACATTTCAAAATACTAACAAAAAAAATAAAAATTCTTGTCTTTCAAATTTAGTTTAAAATAATGTTATTTTTACTTGAATCAAGTTGTTTTTTTTTAATATTTAAAAATATTTTTTAATTATATATTATTGTTGATAGAATGGTCACACTCTCCAGATAAAAGTTTTTTTTTTCATATAAAGATTATGTTACCAATAATTCACTTAGATTCGTGAAATGTAAAGAGTGAATAATTTTAACTTATCAAGTCTTCATTTAGTTTATTCATACATTGTTTCACAATTTGACTTGTAAATTTAGAAGAAATTTCTTTGAGAAAATTCTAAATTTCTACAACTTTCAATGGATCATTATCTTACCCCTTGAACAAAAGGAATAAATTTAAAATCTAAAAAAATAAATTTTAATTAGGTAAAAATTGGCAATAAATTTCTAAATGAAAGAAATTATTCATAGATTTATTCTAAAAACTATATTTTAAACGAAAGTAATAATTTTTCTTTTTACATTAAGTGAAGTAATTGAAAGCTAAGATCAAAAATTCAGGAAATTTGTTACCATAAAAATCTAGTTTAAATAAGTATATATTTTAATTTTATAAAAAATAAGTCTTTGCGATATATGTTTATATGCACACAAACTATGAACTATTTTATTTTAAACATAATCAAACCCCAAGGTAGGTTTCAAAGAAAAATCAAAAGAATTACACATTTTTAATAGAAAAGAACAACAACCAAAAAAACTACTAGTGTTTCATTAAAATTTCGAGGGCTGGATCTATGTTGTAGATATTCTATTATAAAAAAGTTCATTTTTAATATTTTGACAACAATATTGACAACAAGAGACCCTCCAGTTTTTAAAAAAAAATCAAACAAACTAATTTGCACTAACTCTTTGACAAAAGGAGTTCAAGATCATTAACTGACCATATTACATGAGCTCGCTGATAAAAGAAGCTCAATGAGCTCATTCACTAATTGAGCTGCTAGAGTTCATCCGTTGAGCAAAATGGCACAACTCTTTCAACGAGCTTGCGAATGAGCTGGGGTAGCTCGTTTGGGAAATGAGTTATTATTGTAGCTTGTTCAAGTTTGTGTAGACATGTTCAAGCTTGATCAAGCTTGTGTACAGTTGATCAAGATTGTTCATTCATTTTTTTTTTAAATTGAAGAATATTTTTGGTTTTTAAGTTTTTAGTGTACTAATACTTAATTTTTTTTATTTTTAGTTTTGGACCTTTTGGTGCACTTTTTAAATTATAAAAAATTTTAGTCTTTTTTAAAATATTTCATATTCTATACATTGAAACATAAATATACATGTTATATAAATATATGATGTGACACTTTTTAGTTATACATCATGATGTGCATCATGTTTTAAACTATGCATATCATGATGAGAATTATTATTTGCCATTATGTTTTTTTTTATTTTCTAAATGAAGATGTGAGTGTGACATTGTTTTTAATAATATTATGGATGTTTAATTATTTGGAATAGATATTTCCCATACTTTTACTTATTTTGAAAAAAAATATGTAAGAGATACCTAAAATAAAAATATTTATATTTGGTCTCATAAAAAAATATCTTAGCCAAACAATTCAGAGACATTTTTCTAAATTTGCTGGAACCATCATTAAAAAAATCCAAAAAATATAGTCTTTTTGTATGAAAAGTTTTTTTGTGAAAACACTATTTATGAAATTTATATACAATTGATATATATATATATATATACACACACACACACACACACACACACATATATATATATATAATAGTATATATATATATAGTTATATATATAGCTTAAAACTATATAGTTATATATTGAAAACTATATATATATATATACACACATGTTATATATAGTTTAACTATCAATACATAAATATATAATTTTGAATGCTTATAATTTATTATATATAGTTCATAACTATATATATAATGATATATATAACTATATAATTTTGACATATATTGTATAGTATATATAATTTTTCTTACATGACTACCCTGGTTTAAGCAATGTCTATAACTATATACATTTGTTGATAATATATATAGTATTATAGTTTGTAAAAAGTGTTTCCCAAAAAAATGTTCTAGCTTTTTTTAAAAATGATGTAATGACAAATTAGCAAAATGAAAAAAAAATATCATAAATTTTAAATATTTAATAGATTGGATATTGTTTGCCTAAAATATTTTTAGATGGGAGCCAAAACATAAATATTTTTGTTTTGGATTGCTTTTACAAAATTTTCTTTAATTATTTTTAGTTTTGCTCAATATTTTTTTAATACATTTTGGTTAGATAATAAATATTTTAAAATGAGTGTAGGAGAAAACAATATTTACCTTTCATAATATGTATAATTATGCAGGTCCCTAAAACAAAAATATAAGATTAATAGTCTTACTTTTAAAAAATTTTAACAAAAATTAACTCAACATAAAAAAAATATACTTTTAGTCATCTTATAAATGTTCTAGCTAAACTTATTGATAGTATAGATAAAATTTCTGCTTCTAAATATCAAATAATCAAATATCCTCTGAGTATTATATCATGATGTTTTATATATGAGCCTCTTCAAATGGAACTTATTGATGTTGATTCAATAATCCCTATACCAATAAGACGTGGTCAGTAAAAATTCAATTTTGGGGACAAAAAGGCCAATATAATAATTTTAGTGACAGATACAATACTCCATCGACAAATAAAAATGTAATATCATTTTTTATTGCTATTGGTCAAAAAGTATCTTATATAGTTGTGGTAGTGACTAATTCTAGGAAAGGGAATGATGTTCACTGATAACCTTCAAAGTTACTTCCAAACGAGCAAGCAACATTCATATGTTTTGAAAGAGATTCCAAAATTAAAATGGATTTTATTCCTTAAGAATAGATGTGATATGATTGATTGACTGTGGAAACTCACACTGGGACAACCTTTTGTTATCATTAAGCTCCCAAAAATTCTAATGAAGGCACTAGCACATGCTGCTAGTCACATGGCATTAGACCAGCCTCAGGTTTATTGTATTCTCACATGACCAGGCATTGTTATCGCAGTGTGTTGCAAAATACCTTTCAAACTTTTGGTACCATTCTTGAAGATTTAAATGACAATTAGTTGCTTTAGATTAAAAACACAAATAATCTACCATCTAATTAAAACCCAATACAACATATTCTAAAAGACTCTATCTCACCACTTTCATCTGCAACATCAAGTGAGGATAAACAAGTATATTATCTAGATGAACTAACAATAAAAAAAATAAAAATATTAGTAGAAAAATTTGAGAAATTAGGTGAGGATTGTTGATATAAATTTTCAAACAAGAATAAAATTTTAAAAATAAAAAAGACTCATCAAAAAGAAAACAAAGCTAAACAAAACAGACTCAAATTTATAATAAATGAATTTTATTTGTGAACAAAGGTATCCCATCAAATAAGAGTTGAAACAAATGAAAATAATCACTTCCATACATAAATATGATTTTGGAATAATGTTTCAATGGGATTATAAACTTAGAATCAAATCAAGTTTACTTGAGATAAAGATTCTCATTGAGAATAATGAATATGACAATACAATATAAATATAAATAGTTATAAATACAAAACTCAAACAACTTACAAATTCAACATTATAAAAAAAAATTTTAAAACACATAATTGTTCAATTGAAATTCCACTCGAAATAAAGCATACCTTTCCAAAAAGATTTTATTGACTTAATAAAATTTTCATATAATCTTATATTTTTTTTGCATTAATGAATCTAGATGATCACTTTGGACCAATAAATTTCAATGATTTCATGCAACCAAAACATTACTTATTTGAATCGAAAAATGTGATTTACTTCTCTTAAAAGAATAAAAGTATTTAATATGACATGATTTTAATTTTGAAACTATAAATAGTAAAAATTTTAAATGATTTTGAATTTCTATCACTGCAAACATAACCATATCCAAAAGATATGAGATTTCTTGGAAGAAATCATTGACCATTTTGATAGGAAAAGAAAAATTATTATATATTTGTGTGTTTTTATTTGTTAGATGTGCTTGAGGCAAGCCCACATCTCCATAGACTAGAAAAAGCTTATTGTAAATTCTGACATTATATATTTGAAACATCACCGAAACAATGATCTTTGCAACTTACTTCTTTTTATTTGGATACTATAATAATTCATGCACCATAAATTATTTAAAATGTATACAAAATTTTAAAGGACATCATTAGGATCATGTTGAATGAGAAACATAATCTAATAGTTAATTATGGTTAATAAATCAAAACCCACAACATATTTGTCATCACTAGCGACCAAAAAAGCAAAACGTTAAAATATTATAAAGTCAATAAAAGTTGCTATTATATTTAATTGGATGTTTACAAAAATACAAATTATTCTCCCAACTAGACATGAATGTCCTAAAGGTGTCAAATGAACAGTATCATGTCGGCACGCATTGGTTTTTGGTGGCCCAAATGGGCCACAATGCCGTGCTAGGCACGGCAAGACACAATTTTGGTCTGCCCGGCATGGCGTGCCTACCCAAGTCTTGTTGGATTCGGGCCTGGATGTGCTGGGCTATGTTGAGTGGGGCCAGTTTGGGCTTATTTTCTAACTTTGCATAGCCCTATCATACATAGGTCCTAATAGGCTAGGACATTGAGTTCGCGTCCTAGACTGACTCGCACAGTCGTACTCGACTCACTTTCTTGATCTTGGAATTTTGGTTTAATTATTACATGCACCACTTTCAAAAAAACTAGTTGCCCCAACACACACCCTTGGTATATTCCAATTACCAACTAGATAAAGGCAGGGCAGTAGCTCTCCAGCCCCACTTGAGCTTGAGTCCCGGCCCCGGCCCTTCCCACCTACAGGAGCGAGCGAGATTGCTTGTTGCGTGCTTAAGACAGATGGCTTAATAAAATGACCCTGGGTTGGGTCCAGTCCCATAAGAGGATTCTTTTTGAGGATTGGCCAATAAAGCTTTTGGCCGGGCTATTCTTTTTTTTATTCCTTTCTTTTCGGCGAGCAGCCGATGATTTTGGTCTTCGTGTTGATAGAGCTGGAAAGCCTTTATTCTCTTATGATCGGGAGAGAATGCGGTTAGCAGCTGGGCTAAAACCATACCGAAGCAATATTTTTAAGTTGAAGTTGAAGAAGCCCCTTTAAGAATCAAACTGTTTCCGGGCGGCCCTCGTAATTTAGAACACTTTTAGGAGCTTATCGACTTCCGCCTCTACCTACCACGTTCCGTTGCTTGGTGGGTTCGTGTTCTTTTACTTGCTTCAAACTTATCTTCTCTTTTAGCCCTATTGCGGGCGTTCGTATGATGATAGTGTATTTTAGCAGAGTGGTGTAGTTGTGGTCATTTAAGTTAGACTAGCAGCCCGTAGACAGGTGGTGTGTTAAGTATCGGTGGAGGGGGGTTGGGGGAGATAGTCTGGAGGTAAGGGGGGGATTATTTCATTTGCCATCCAGAGCCAAGTATAGTAGAGATAGGTCACCCTCAAATATCTTGATTTCGCTTAGTTGAATGTGAAGGAGTTAGTGTCCCGGTAAGTTATCCGGTTCAGTTAGCTAGATGATTTCTTAGTGAGGTCGATCCAATAAATGATCGGATGCTGGACTCCGAAAAGGAAGATAATGGGATGTCGGTCTATAGGATCTAATCTCTAACTTACTAATTAGTGTGATGAGTGTACATCGAAAAGAGTCGCTCGTTGTGCAAACTCCGTCGATGGTCAAGTCTACTAAGGACCCCACCACATATCCTAGCCAAAGCCAAAGTGGAAAACAACTTGACTGGATACTTTAAGTGTGGGGCGATAGCAACACACAGGTGATGGCTATTCACAAGATTAGCAATTTAAATAGGACTAAGGTTCGGTTCACATTCCACCCTCGAACCCGGAACCGCTTAGCAAACTCAGCTGAGCCGGAATGGGAGATCAAGGACTTATGGGTTGATATTGTCACTCCCAATTCTTTTAAAACAAGCTCATACACTTGAGCTATCTCCGTATCGGCGATGAGAACATAATCGCCAAGCACTGAAGCAGGCCCCAGGGTATACCTGATGTGCCGCCCACCACACAGTATAATGATGTGTGAGAGCAAACACCGGCCAAGAAGAGTAAGATCCTAGGGGTTGTCCAACTTGAAATTCCACGACAGAAGGTCGCTTCTTAACAAAGGGCACCTCAAAGGCTGTCAAAGCAAATAAGGAAGAAAAGGCCTAATTTAACAACTTCCCAAACACAGCTGCCATGAGACGACATTGAGACGCAACGGGCCAACGGTAAGTTGCAGCCTTAAGGTCGAAAGAAGAAAAAGCCATGCTGCCTTTAAGCCGGTCAATAGGACCCTATTTATTAAAGGTTCCGTCCATCTTCAATCTCTTGAGGACAGACATCGCCCAGTTATGGACTGTACGAAGGACGATCTAATGACCAATGGCAAAGATATGCCTCTTTCCCGCTCCCTCACAACTATGACCAAGCCTTCCCATAAGTAACCGCCAACACAAAAACAAAGTACACTGAACACAAACCTAATCGAATCGAAGTGAAAGTGAAAAGAGCCTTTCCTTCGAAAGGTAGGAGCTCAAATCCGGCTCGGTTGGGGTAGCCCAGGTTGGCAGGTTCAAAAGGGGAAAGGCTTTTCTGGCAGGGCAGAGGGATACATAGAGATAGATCTACACATCTATGCGCATGGGAATAGCTACAGAAGGGTTTGATCGGGATAAGTAGGCCATGATCTCTAGTGCCTGGACCTCGCTTGCTCAAAAGAAAGTAGTTGGCCTTTACTCAGTGAACCGGTCTAACTCCGCCTATTTTTTGCCACGCACGGAAATTGTTTAAGGCACCAGCTGCCCTTTCATTACTTGGGCGTGTAGGTTAGCCTAAAAAAGCTCAATGCTATGCTGCTACCCCATTCCTGTCGAGTATGATACTTCAGGGCATGCATGGTTATACGGAAATGCTTCCTATGATGGGTTTAGGTAACTCAATTATATAAGAAGAAGAGGGTGAATAACCTTAAGCGGCGGGCTATATTTATTATCTTGCCGGCTGTTAAATGGCAGTTCAGTATCATAATAAAGAAAGATGTCGCTATGGACAAGAATATGGAGTCACAGACAGAATCCGTAAGGCAGCAGGGCTTGGAACTGCAGCAATTTGATCAGCTGGCTAGCTAAAGTCTAGGAGATTGAAAAAGGAAATGGATTGCCTTATTTCCTAATGAAGTTAAAGGAGACAGGGACTGCTAACCTGCCTACTTGCTTGTCTTAAGCATACCAAGAAAGGGAACTTCTACGCCATCTGGATGGGGAAGGAGACTCTAAGGGCTTTCCCCCTTTTTCTTTTTCAATTCAAGAGGCTCACTGAATGGATAAAGTAATCTAACTCTATTTTCTTTACTTTACTTATTTCATATTGACTTTTTCTGTCTTGCCGGTCGAGCTTTTTTTTTATTCCGAGGGTGAGGATCAAGGGATAGTCTTGCTTCCTCTCCTTTCCGTCGAGTTCGCAGATATGTCTTACCTTATTCCTTTTGACTTTACTTTCAAAATGACTTTCTTTTTAATGAGATTAAAATGGAACATCTGACTCAATGGCAAATAAAAGCGGGGGACTGGTCTTTCATTCCTTTCTGGAGGCAAGGGCAAGCAAGGAAGGGAATGAGCTCTAATATAAATCTAATAGGAATAGACATTCGCGTTTTAAGTTGTTTTCGCGTCTGAGGTTGTTGATGTTATAAACGAAGGGTCCGGTAGTTATTACTTTCCTTACCTTCTTTCAATCATCCGAGGGCGTAAATGACTGAGGACCAGGCAAAGTCCTTACCTTACTTACCCGGCCAAAGCAAAGGCGACATTTACCATGTGAAAGGCTAAGGTCCCACGGAGCGGTCAGGAAGGAGGTTGACTTGATGTTTCATCTAACTAGAAATCTCGTAAGAGAGGAGAGAACCTCTTATGTCCAAACCCAAAGACTCCCATGTCTTTCTTGGTTGGACCAAGGCGATTTCCGACAAGTCTTTCTTATTATGAGATCTTAGAGCAAGAAGCGGAACAACAGGAATGAAAGAAACAGTGTTTCTGACGATTACGCCCAACAGCCCACTTGAGCAATTTGCGATTCTCCCATTGATTCCTATGAATATAGGAAACTTGTATTTCTCATTCACAAATCCATCTTTGTTTATGCTGCTAACTCTCAGTTTGGTCCTACTTCTGGTTCATTTTGTTACTAAAAACGGAGGAGGAAACTCAGTACCAAATGCTTGGCAATCTTCGGTAGAGCTTCTTTATGATTTCGTGCTGAACCTGGTAAACGAACAAATAGGTGGTCTTTCCGGAAAAGTGAAACAACAATTTTTCCCTTGCATCTCGGTCACTTTTACTTTTTCGTTATTTCGTAATCCCCAAGGTATGATACCTTATAGCTTCACAGTTACAAGTCATTTTCTCATTACTTTGAGTCTCTCATTTTCTATTTTTATTGGCATTACTATAGTGGGATTTAAAAACAATGGGCTTCCTTTTTTAAGCTTCTTATTACCCGCGGGAGTCCCACTGCCGTTAGCACCTTTTTTAGCACTTATTGAACTCATCTCTTATTGTTTTCGCGCATTAAGCTTAGGAATACGTTTATTTGCTAATATGATGGCTGGTCATAGTTCAGTAAAGATTTTAAGTGGGTTCGCTTGGACTATGCTATGTATGAATGATCTTTTATATTTCATAGGGGATCCTGGTCCTTTATTGATAGTTCTTGCATTAACTGGCCCGGAATTAGGTGTAGCTATATCACAAGCTCATGTTTTTACGATCTTAATCTGTATTTACTTGAATGATGCTACAAATCTCCATCAAAGTGGTTATTTTGTTTTATAATTGAAAAAAAGCGAGGAGCGAAGCATGCTCCCGGGTTGACGAGGTGAAGGAGCGATAACTTCCCCCGACCCCGGATCGAATCAAAAAGTTGCCACGGTGTTTTCTTTATGAAGTAGGGCGGCTAACACTAGATGATATGTTCGCGGGGGAAGGCCTTTTTTTGTTCAGTAGGGCAGTTTTGGTTGACTCGTTTAGTATACAGCGGGCGAGCTGACGAATGAATGAATGAGTAGCTAAACGCTCTGTATTGGGGCAGCGGCTTCACTTCTTTCTTTTGGCGAGATTATCATATAAAAAAAGAATGCATGAAGGTCAGTCCAAGCTGCACTATCTTCACTACTTTGATCTCTAATCCATTAAAGGGGATGTCGGTGCCATTCAAAGAATCCCTGGGGTTGGCTTGACTTTAGGCTCTATCTGAGTTCAACCTGAGTTCAGCCGGGTTTCTTTCACTCACTGGTAGAGTACTTTGTTGCTTAGCAGCGAAATTCCTAGCTTTCAATATAAGAGGATCCGTTATGTGATGTCTTCTCATTCTTTTGCCCTCATCGAATGTGAGCCCATTTCTCAACCTTTTGGTAGACGGATCCCTGACCCGTAAATGCTATCAGTTTGCTTATCTTATTCAGACAAAGTTTAGTTGGGGAATTAAAGTCTCTTCCTTCCCATTCCCAACCCGATACGATAATAAGCTTTCCTCCTTGCACGAATCGAAGGGGAGCGTATATAAGACTTTGACTCTTTGCTCTAAAAACTATTGTTGGTTGGTGGCTTCCTGAGCAGCTGGTAAAAAGAAAGATATGTCAACAAGCTCTCGTAACTAAAGACTTTTCTCAATCAACAGACCGCATATAGAAATTAACTTTTCTAGCTAAGAAGGTATGTAGCCAAGTCCCTTTCTCAATGGGAATCAGTCCCCGTGTTCTTATCAGCCGCTAAGGGGCTTTTCTTTATCTCTTTTTATCTGGTATATTAGGTGGAAGAGTAAAAGACTCAGTTCCTTTGATTTGTCTTTTAGCTTTTCCAAAAGGTAATTGATTCGCTTAGCATGCCCCTATAGAGTCAAGTCAGGCTTTAAGGGCTAAGGAGATGATCAAATTCATTCTTTTTGCCTCAGTCTTTAGACTCATCCTTCAGTCGTCGATAGCGACAGCATGATAGAGACTGGTCAGTCCACTACCCACCCTATGCCGCTTTCTTGCTTGTCGGCCGTTGGCGACCACTCCTATGATCTTGCCCTTATCAAGCATCCCGGAACTTCAATTCACATCCGAGGAACTTATAGTGCTAGATGGGACTTTTTCTCTTTCTTGCCTGGGATTGGCGCTGTGCCCGGGATCATGAATACCTCATCCCTGAGAGTCTTTTTTCTTTTCTAGCTCGCCTGTGCTCTTGGCTTGATCTTATACCATGATTTTTTCTTTCTTCGTTTCAGCGGCCTTTGAGAATCTCTTTTCGCTATGGTATGCTCCCATATCGATGGATGGGCGAGTGACTATTGCTCTTGAACTTCGTTGGTCAATTGAGTGGTTTTTTCTCCCCTTGATTTTTGCGTTTCCGGGGGCGCGAAGGCTGAGACTTCTACTGATAGCAAGCACCGGTACTTGGATTCGGCTTGGAACCAATCTCGTTATCGTATAATATAAATATATATAAAGAAGATAGCAGCCCGTGCCTCTTTGATTATCTAGGCTAGTGGTCTGGTCCCCGGTTGCCCAAATCGACTGTTCATTCTCTACAAGATGGCTTTCTAGGTCAGACTCTTCTATTTATGGCTATGGTCGAAAATAAGACATGCTCTTGAGCCCTTTCTGTACACTCCTCTCATGCCGTGGATGGACTGTTATATTGACCCGGGAACCGGGCTTTCATAGTCGCTGGGGCGTCAGTCTTTGACAGTGTCTTTCCATGCTCGTTCAAAAAGTGAAGTGTCAGTAGGTCATTGAAGAAGGTGAACCTATAAATGGCGTATACAATACAAGAGAGAGATCAAATTCAATTCATATCGTCTGAGGATTGTCTTTCGCCTAAGCTAGCTGTATTTTAAGCTTCATGTAGATCCTTCGATCAACCTTCCTTTTATTTTGGCCGCTAGGAAAATGCTGCTCACAACTTTGCTCGTGTCCACTATACACAATTGGCAAGGCCACTTCCTTCTAGAAAGTGTCATTTTTCCTGACTATCTGTGCCTATGTGTGAAAGCTAGTATGTGAACAGAACATCTTTCAAATAAAGAGATTGGGTTGGTGTTTTTCGTATCGAAATTGGATCGCCCTTTATTTCTTTTCCATGAGAAAGGGAGGGGGGAGTGGTGAGGCGGGCCCCCTTCAACCAGAATACTTTACTTACTCTCTCTTTGAAATTTAAAAGAGAATACAGGAACTGGTAAAAAAAAAGGGGTCCAGAACTACAAGGATCTGCGGCTATCTTCCTTGGTCTGGGAGGTAGGTTATGTAGGCAACAACTGTTCCTAGGTTGTTCGATCGCAAAAGACCAAATTCATCGTTGTCAGAGCACTTATTCAATCTGGCTCTCTAATGTTGTACCGTTGCCCAAGAAAGATAGATGGCCGGGTAAGGCCTTGAAGAGCCTATGGACTGATAGAATGAGAAGTCGTCGGGCATCTCCAGAAATTGACATTGTTGCAGGTACTGTTTTGCTTATCTAGAAGGTTTTTAGTAATAGATGAGCGGAAAGCTTGCCATAGACAACCTATTACCAACCTCGATGCCGGGTCGTTCCAAAGTGACTTGCTATTGCTGCTGCAGTGCATCTTGTTCATCATCCAGGAATTTCTATAGAATATTTACCTTCCTTCCCACGAATTGGATTATTGAGATGGCAGTTATCTTTTTTATTCTCATGGCCATAAAAAACGCAAGGTTTGCTCCAGCCTATGAGAGAAGAGAAAAGAGGACCCTAGCTACTCTCTCTTAAGTAATTTATAGTTATTGTTTTTACTGTAACTCACGCTAAGCCTTGGTAGGGTGCTTAATAAACCCTCCTATTGCTCGCCTTACACCTATGTCGAGAAAAAGGAGTCCGCGGGTATAGGCTTTGAATGCAACCTCAGCAGCAAGAATAGCAAGGGAGCTGGAGGACGGAAACTTTTAGATGGACGGGATTCTTAATTGGGGGAATTGTCCCTTCGGAACAAGAATAAGTCGACTCGTATTTTGGGTATCAAGCTAAACCCGCCACAGCTGCAACAACCTATTCTGTTTCTCTACGAAATTATCGATTTGGTTTGCTTTGGCTAAGTTCCTTATCAATTGGCTTGGTGTCAAGTTCAGTCTAGCGACCCGACCCTCTTTTCTCAATAGGGAACTCTTGAATGAAAATCCTACTGCCTGAGTGAACAGGCCTCTCTCTTCCTACTACGATAATCCAAGTCCCGGATCGATCTATTCTAGCTGGATTTTCTCCATCAATGGCTTCAGCCGTAGCTGCAAGAAATTAGTGTAGCCTGCTGCCTCCATACTGACCACCGACCGAAATCTTGAATTGCTTATAGTTCGAACTCTGGGCGCTTTTCCTCTTACTCGGCCTTAGGCCTCTTCCCCTGCCTCTGAACGACGATGTTTTCTGGAATTTTTTACTAAAATAAAAGGAGAGGGGCCAGATAAAGACTCATTTATAAGATAAGCCTATACCGTGAAAAAAAAGACTTTTCCTTATGTTTCTTCTTCAAATTACGAGTAGAGATTTTGGGAGAGTGGATAGGACAGGGTGGTGGATGACGGCCCATCCCGTGCTTTCGAGCGATTCTTCCCGCAAAAAAAGGCAGATGTTTTTCTTTCCGTCCCAAATAGAACAATAGAATAGGGACTTACATGTGAGCAAGGTGCTTGCAAGCTTAGGGTTAGCAGGTTGTTGGCTGGGCGAGCTGGTAAAAGAATTCAACCTTCAAGAGACCATGGTTAACAAGCCAGCTGATGAATAAAAATCTCCCCCAGCAATACCGATCCTCCGTAGTTCAATCAGAATCGAGAACAGGCGGAGTAGGGGCCCCTCGTCTTCCCACAACCCCACCAGACCAGAAAATGAAAGAATTTAATTACCAGCTGAACCTCTTCCCGACAAGTTGCTTGATTCAATCAAAACTTTACTTTTACATTTTCGTATATAAAAAGAAAGGCTCAATTTATGCTTATAACATCTTCTCGAATCGAAAGTTGAGGAGGGGTGGTAGAACAAGGCTAGGCTTACCTTTAGTTTCAGAGATCTGACTTCAAAATCACAAAATTGCAAAATAAATTCGCCTGTCGCGGGGCGGTGACTTTTCAGTTTATTTGTTCTCTCAGTAAGTGAAGAAAATAAGCGAGCCGTTCATTTAAGCTGTTTGTGGTTTTCCTTCTTTCCGGGTCTAGGCTTTGTAGATCAGATCAGTTGTTGATTTGGGGAAGGGTTAAGGATGGGGGCTTGAGAAAGAGGTGGTACTGTGATAGAGAATCAGTAGGTCAGGCGCCCCTAATCCTATAAAGCAAGGATAGGCCTTAATAATGAAGCTTGACTAGTAAAAGGTGCGAGTTAGCGCACTTCCATTTTCTTCGCTTGGTCAGAGCGCGTGATAGGAAGATGGAGAAGAAATGCATCTAGGTACATAGATCTCCAATCCACATTAACCGGAGTTATGTTAAAACAAAAAAATATTGCTGCACCACCTTACCTTTTGTTAGACCAAGTATAGGGATTACCTTAGTAGCCAAGATCGTGAAGAAAACATTAATCCGTGCAGGTCCGGAAGGCTTCAGTTTGAGATACGGAAACTCTTTTTTCTCAGCTGGATCGAGAATAGTGTGAAAGTCCCCAATGACCAACCATGGGAGAGAGATAGAATTCGCTATCTCAGTGAATTCCTGCCACGTCTCATGCCGATGGCAAGCTTGAGCCCATGCATAGACCACGGAAAACATCCAAGAGTGTCCTAGTTTTTTGTCCGAAACTAGAACATGTATTGTTCTTGAAGAGGACTGGACTTCCTCTATAACACAGGCTTTCTTTTCTCCTTCCAGAGAATATAAAAAAGACCCCCAGTCTAAACACCAGAAAGAAGAGCAGAAGATATACAAATAGAATGAGAAAAACCAAGTTTCTTAATATGAACCACTATCCACAGGTTTCTAATATTGCCATAACATAAGGCTTTCTTTTAAAAAACTGATGGATTAAAGAGGGTATGAAATAGAACCTCACGTTCCATATGATGATGATGATCCTCGGAGAAATATCATAATGAGTATCACCATTGTTAGTATGCCGCTTTTTTTTCTTCCAAAATCATATCTCTCTAGACGTTTTTTAGTAAATATTGGAAAGGTCTTAGATTTGACCTAATGGAGAAGGTCCATTTAGTAGTACCAAGCACGACCAATAGTATAGGGGCGCGCGGATGATGAGCAAGGGCTGCACTGTCTTGAGAATGAGATAAAGACAAAGACGTCAACGGGTGTTGTTCGAATTCTACACCATCCCCCGTCGCAGTCTGGAATGAGAATTCATTGTCATCATCCTTAGCCGATTGCTCACTATCAACTATTTAATTTAATCCTTCTCAGACATCTTCTCCTCCTTGATAACCGGACTAACCACTTCAGGCTGCACAATAGAGATCGAGATAGCCTCGTGAGCGTGATTCTGAGTCTCGTGGTTGAGATTCGTGAGCGAGACCTAAGCAGGAGAAACAAAGGTAGAAGGAGCAGAGAGGCAGTAGCACTTCTTTCTCCGCTGCTATATCAAGATGGTTTATAGCATCATAGATAGAGCCAAGGTTTCCTTCACGTAGTTCCACTAGCTTCAGTAACATCTCGATACCCGGGATAGTAGATGCATACCAATATGACTAGTTAGGGCGATCCAGCGGGAGCGCTATATGTTACCTTTGACTCTGCTGTCTCCACCTATGCTTGCTCTGATGCGGGCAAGTAGCAAGACGCCATATCAAGCGCTACGTGATCTTCGACCACCCTTGAGCCTTAGATAAATAACTGAACTTGATAAAACGATTCTTCAATAGGAAAACGAGAAGCTCCAACGGGAGCAAACCCTGGCAGCCTTCTGAGAGCATATGCCTCCCATCGATCCCGTTCTCATACGAGATCGTATGCTTTTTCTTAGAAAGAAAATAAGCTTCCTTGAAAACAGGAGGAGGGCGCTGCTCAAGGAAGAGCAAGAGCTCATTGTGCGGGCTGCCACCCTCGGTGATCGATCCACTGGGGAGAATTAACAAGCCCTTTAAATACTGTTCATTGTTATGTTTAATTAAGTTCTATGTCTTTTGTTAACTTAATATGTTGTTAGTTAACTTTGTAATGTTGTGTTTAGTTGTGTGGCTGAAAGTTGTCCATGTGTAAGCTTCCTATTGGATGTACTCCCTTGTATAAAAAATTGTAGTGCTGGAATGAAGAAGAAGAAAAATCTGCTCTGTTCTAGTTCATTCTCTTTCCCTGTTTTGTGCAGAAACATTTCTGATTTAAATTGATTTTTTAATCTGGTTTTTTTCTTGTTTATAACATATATAAGCTGAAACTACAGCCAACAGGGTGGAAGTTGTGTGTTTGTTGTCCTTTCTAGTCTAAGTCTAGTGCACTCAATAACCATAAAAGCCTTTAGATCAACTAATAGCGAAAGAAATAAAGGATTTACCCTCTCCCTAGTAACTTACGTCAACAAACTCATGAAAAAAATGAGGAACAACATCTGATTAGCCCTTTATAATACTACCCCTCTTTCCGTAATAGATTCCCCTAACGCTAGACTGACAATAATAACTCCCCTATCATCCGCATAAGGGTTCCCATAAAATCCTCTTGTTAGGGTCGATTGTTTGGCTTGAGCTTGAGTGGGTGGAAGATTGAAGGCTCGGTAAAGGCCTTTTCCCTTAAAGTTACAGGGGAGGCGCGTTTAGCCCTATATAAAAAAAAATAAAGGGCTTTAGCCTTTTCTTCGCTCCCCCAATCCGGTAAAATAGAACCTCTAAGGTAAGACGACAGGAAAAAGTGAAATTCGAGAGTTTATGTGCATATAATACCCTTATTAATTTTATTATTTTATATAGTTTATAGATTCCATGTGTAGAAAATCCTGTGGTATTAATGGCACCGACAATATGAAAATATGAAGTGATATACCTCTGCAATCGAAATGCGTCCAAGACATATATACCAATATGGAGGTCAACCTAATTCAACGGTACACGTGAACAAGGTCCGGTTTTTAAAGACTGATTTTCATTTCCAATTTTGAAGTGAAGGCCAACACCATGACTTCCACATAGTGCCATGACTATATAGCAAGATGAGAAGTCATGTCTAACTCACAGCCACACAACAATATCATCACCATTGCAAGGTATCATGAATTTGTGTTAAAAAATAATAATGCCCAAGTCATTTTCATTACAAGTCATGTGACATTGTGTCACAAAAAAACCAAGATTCTAAATAGAGTCAAGTCCATATTCTAGAGTTGCGAACTCAAGTTAAAGAGATGAAGGCCATAGTGGTATCGTTCATCTAAGTCGTGAAATCCTACCCTCATTCTTACAAATCCACCTTAATATAAAAAAAAGTTAAAGAATTTTCCAAAAAATTCTCATTTACTCTTATTCTCCCTCGTGAAAAAAATAAAATCATAGCAACTACAAATCCTAAGGTGAATTTTGCACTTCTTAGGGGTTCTTAAACAAGTAAGAAATATATAAAATATGTTAGTCCTTGGAGTTGGTCATGTCTCTTTAAACCCACATTCTATATAAATTAATTTAGAAATTTTAATGAAATTAACAAGGTCTATGATTTATTTGATTTGAATGATATGATATACCACTGCAATAAAATATCAAATTAATGACGCTTTATATCTTGACGCTTTCAGAAAATGTCATTATACGATGGGTAATTAGACATTTGATGACACTTTTCTAAAAGCGACATTATTTGTAAAATTTATTATGTTTTTATGACGCTTTCTAGAAGCGTCATTGTTGCTACAACAAAACTTAGATTAATATTTTTTCTAGAAGTTATTTAATATAATTATGTGAAAAATTTAATATTATTTTTAACTTAATTATATAGATTAATCTATCGCTAGAAAGAGTTGCGCTTCTTCTTTATCACGTTCGGCCATTTCCAACAGCTAGGGTTCAAGCTCGCGTCTTCGAAATCATTGGCCATTTTTGCAGCATCCTGTAAGTTTCTCCATTATGCTTATACTTGTATCAGCTCTTCCCTTTCGTGAACCTAATTAATTAATGTGAACGTGTTTCGAGTGATTTAGCATATACCGCATGTATTATAAACGCAGTATTATATGCTCTATTTGTCGGGAGCACTCGGCGAGAACAGCAGAAGAGTGGGCTGAACTGAACTGAGTGATCCTTGTTTAAAATTCCTAATGTTTGCCACCGTGATTCTTTTGTTCAACCCCGAAGCCAACTTCTCCTTATAAATGCAGATGCTTTGCCAATCTATCACCTTCACCATTCTCATGTTAAGTGCTACTAACAAGTGCAATAAATGCGTGTGTATGTGTATGTATATTAGAATTAGATCGAATCACAAATTGATGCAACCCACATATTTATTAATGCACAATAACTCTTGAGCCACATGTTATCTTGCATCTATTAAATGATTTTTTTGATTCTCGCCAAGGTACTTTTTTATCCGATCCATATTTTTTTTTATATTCAATATTTTTCATTTTAAATGTATACATTAAAGAGGGGAAGAATAGTTTGATTTATTTTGATGAATTGAAGAGCAATAAAATATTAATTATTTAGTTTTGTTGCAATTTTTTTTCTAAATTTTAGGAGTTATGATTTTTTTATTCAATATGTTAATATTAATTTTTATATAGCAACTGTTCAACAAAAATATAAGTAGATAAGGTTCATTCATTGAGAACACCAATGTCACAATGATAACTTCAAAAAAAAAACAATATCCTGCATTAGCATATGTGACATAAAATGACATCCATGTAATAATTCATTCATAAATTTATTCTTGTTTTTAAAATAAATTAAATGTAGTGAACCATTGAGATCAATCATAAATAAATTTATTATTTTTTCATTTGCACTTATTTAAAATTATCTTTTTTTATTAATGTTTTACCACACTTTATCATTCTATTAAAATTATGAATATCTTTTCTAAATCCATATGATAGAAAATAGCTTGTAGGATTATCACCACCTTATAAGTCACTTCCACTCAAGTATATTCATTGGCTTACCTATTGTCATCCATCATGATGACACTCAACTCACACACTAAAGGTAAAACCCTTAAGAAAAATATTTTATAAAACCTCCAAATCAATTAAAAGTTAATTCATTAAAATATGCATAATAAATTGACTTATAAAAGTATTTATGCCTTTGGCTTCATAAGCATCATATTCACAATGTTAAATTTATCTTAGTTTTGAATTTTTACATATAAATTTATCTCATACATCATGATTAGAATGACTATCACTTCTTTCCCACAATTACTCATGAATATCACTCGTGACTTTTCTATTATCATCCACTATGATAACATACACAAACCTATCAAAAATAAAATCCTAATTTCAGTTTTAAATAAATACTTTATCCATTAATAATAAAACCATAATACAAGCCAAACATAAAATTCATCAATTATATATCCATCATATGTGACAAAATGCACAAATTCTAAACCTTATTTTAGCCTGACATAAGGGAGGAATTCATATGAGGTAATTTAAAATATATCTTGAGAAATTTTGAGTTCACAATGTTAATCCTCAAAAGAATCTAAGATTCAAAACCTAACTATCTATTTCTCTATATGTATGTATATCTATCTATCTTTCTTTCTGTATATGTATATGTATATCTATTTGTCTTTATATCAATCAATCTAACTATCTATTTATTTTTATATCAATCAATCTAACTATCTATTTATCTATATATTTATATATCTACTAATCTTACCATCTTTCTATCTGTTTTTTGTCTATTTGTCTATCTGTCTGTCTATCTATCTATTATTTTGTCTATCTATCTATTTATTAATTTTTGTTTCTATCTATTTGTCTTTCTGTTTATATGTTTATATCTATCTATTTCTATTTATCTATCTATTCATCTATTTATCTTTTTTCAATATTTCAATAAATTTGTCTAAATGTGTTTATTTCTATATTTCTATCTGAGTACGTAACTTTTGAACTATCTATATTTCTATCTATTTATATTTCTATCTATCTATCTAAATACCCAACTTTATATCTATATATCTATATAACTATATATCTATCTATCTATCATTATATATGTATATCTATTTATCTATCTATCTATCTATTTATTTATCTGTCTATCTATCTTATACCTATCTGTCAATCTATTTGTATATCTATTTTCTATCTATTTATTTATCAATCTGACTATATATTTTTCTATCTTTCTTTGTATCTATCTATCAGTCTATCTATCTGTCTATCTTTCTATTTTTATATCTGTCTATCTATCTATAAATATGTATAATAATCTATAAATCTTTTTGTCTATCTATCTGTATATCTTTTTACCTATCTATCTATATATCTTCATATCTATCTATTTGTCTATATATGTATCAATCTGTCTATAAATATGTTATCAATCATTATATCGATCTATCTATCAATCTTTCTATTAATCAGTCTATCAATCGATTTATCAATCAATCTATCATTCTATCTATTATTCTATATATTAATTTTTCTATCATTCTATCTATGAAACTATCTATCTATTTATCTATATGATTAGCTATCTGTCTATCTATTTATCTATCTATTTGACTATCAATATATTTTTCTATTTATATATTTATCTATTTATCAATCTATCAATCTCTCTATTTATTTGTCTATCTATCAATCAATAAATTTTTCTATCTATCTATCTATCTGTTTGTCAATCAAATCTATTTATCTATTTGTCTATTTATCTATCTGTCTGTCTATCTGTCTATCTATATATCTATCTATTAATCTATGTAACTATCTTTCTATCTAACTATTTATTTATCTAACTATCTTTCTATCTTTTTATCTATCTATTTTTCTATTTGTCTATCTATCTATCTATTTATTTATCAATATTTTTGTCAATTTTTATATCTATCTATTTATCTATTTGTCTATTTGTCTATATCTATATATGTCTATTTATTTATATAATTATTTATCTATTTATCTATCTATCTTTTTTCTCTATATCAATATTTTTATCTAAATGTGTCTATGTTTATTTATATATTTTTGTAACTTTAGAACTATATATATTTCTATATATTTATGTATCTAACTATCCAACTATCTTTCTATCTATTAGTCTATTAATCAATTAGTATATATGTCTATCTATATATATTTCTCTAAATTTATCTATTTATTTGTCTATCTATCTAACTTTCTATCTGACTTTCTATTTGTCTATCTATCTCTCTATATATCTATCCATCTATCTGTCAGCCTATATATATGTCTATCTATCTATCTTTTTCTTTATCTATCTATCTTTTTCATTATCTATCTATATATATATATATTTTTAATTATCTATCTATCTGACTTTTTCTTTATCTATCTATCTATTATTTATGTATCTATTTGTCTAGGTATCTATCTTTCTATTTGTCTATCTATCTATTTTTTTACTCTCTATTCATCTATTAGACTATTAGTCTATATATCAATTTTCTTATCTATCTATATGTCAATCTGTCTTTCTATTTATCTCTCTATCTTTCTATCTATCTATCCATCTTTAAATTTGTATATCTCTCTATCTATCTCACTCTCTTTCTATCTTTTAGTATATTAGTCTATTAGTTTGTGGATATCTAGCTATATGTCTATCAATCAATCTTTCTGTATGTCAAAATGTCTATCTTTCTATCCACTTGTTTATCTATCTATCTACCTATCTACATGTCAATTTTCTATCAATTTATTTGTCTATTAATATATCTATATGTCTATCTTACTATCTATCATTCTTTCTATCTATATATATGTTTATTTGTATATCTATCTATTTATCTATAAATGTGTATCTATTTATATTTATATCTATTTATCTATATATTTGTATATCTGTATATCTATCTATATAACTATCTCAGTATATAGCTGTGTTTTTGTGTATATGTCTATATGTCTATTTGTTTATCTATATATTTATGTTTGTATATCAATCTATATATATATATATCAGCCTATATATATATATATATATATATATATATATGAATTTTTCAATCTATCAATCAGACTATATTTCTAACTATTTATCTGTGTATTCATTGATTCTATTTGTTTATCTATGTATTTATATTTCTGTTTATCTATCTATTTATCCATCTATCTTTATATCTATATGTCTATCTATCGATTCGGCTATTTGTCATTCTGTCTATTTGTTTATCTATCTATTGCTCTATTTGTCGATATGTCTTTTTGTCTATTTGTGTATATATCTATCTTTTTATTTGTTTATTTGTTAATATGTTTATTTATTTTTCTATATATTTATTTATATGTATATCTGTCTATCTATCTTTATATCACGATGGGCCTAGGCCCGGCACATTTCAGTCATGCTCATGCCCAGCATGGCATGCTATAGTGTCGTGCTCGTACCCGGCATGGCACTCTACAGTGCCATGTCCGTGCCCATTGTGTTGTGCCCCATCCCATCATTTCATGCCCCAGCCCATCATGCCATGCCTCGGCCCATCATGTCGTGCCTCGCATGTGGGCATTGCACGCATGACCATGCACCGAACATGGTCAATACGAGGCGACACCCAACATGTGATGCCCGCCAAGCTTTAAAAGGGCAAAGACGCATGGCAGCATGGCGGCGTGGTGGCGAACCCATAATTTTTTTTAAAAAATTAATGTTTTACAAACCCAAATTGAGCCTAAAGCGATAGTTTTCGGGGCACTATCAATGTCAGGCTGGCACTGTACAGTAACCGTGTCGGGCCAAACACATCACTATAGCCTGGTTGGGCGACATAAAATGAAGCCGGGCCATCCCGGGCCCATCCATTTGACACTTCTACCTATGTACCTATTTATCTATATATATATCTATCTATTCATGTATTTTTCCATCAATTAATCTATTTATCTGTTTATTTATTTATCTATATATCTTTTTATTTGTCAATTTGCCTATCTATCAAACTTTCTATATATCTATTTCTTTTTCTACCTACTTATCTATCTTTATATCTATATATATATTGCTCTCTCTATCATTCTATTTAGCTATATATCTTTCAATCTATCAATCTTTCTATATGACTATCAATCTTTATGTCTATATGTTAATCATTCTATTTGTCAATCTTGTATAATTTCTATTTATTTGTCTTTCTATCTATCTATCTATTTAAATATATGTCTAAATGTATAACTATCTATTTATCTATATAATTTTTTTTCTTTGTATTTTTGTCTATCAGTCTAATTGTATATCTATCTATCTGTCTATTAGTCAATAAATCTATCTATTTATATATCTATCTATATATATGTCTAATAGTCTATCAATCTATATGTCTAATAGTCTATCTATATGTCTATCTATCTTTTGATCTAGCTATTTATCTATCAATCTGTATATCTATATATCTATTTGTCTTTCTGCCTACTTGTCTATATTTTTATCTGTATATCCATATATTTGTATATTTGTCAATATATTAATTTTTCTATTGGTATATTTGTCTATATGTCTTTTTATCTATCTATCTATCTATTTATGTATCTATCTGTCTATCTATCTATCTATCTGTCGATCTATCTATTTATATGTCTGTCTGTCTATCTGTCTATCTATCTATCTATCTATATATCTATCAATATGTTTATTTATCTAATTATCTTTTTGCATATCAGTCTATTAGTCAATCTATCTATCTACCCATAAAAATATTTATATACTTATATATATATATATATATATATATATATATATTTGTCTTTTTATCAATTAGTCAATATATCTATCTATTTATCTATCTATCTGTCTATCTATATATCTGTCTATCTATCAATTAGTATATCTTTCTATCTGTCTATCTATTTAACTGTCTATCTATCTATATGTCTATCTATCTATATTTCTATCTTTTTATCTATACATTTGTATGTCTAGATATCTATCTAGATATCTATCTATCAGAGATTCTATTTGCCTATTTATATATCTGTCTATCGGTCTATCTATTTTTCTATCTCTTTATCTATCTATTAGTCTATTTCTCTATCTATATATCAATATGTCTATCAGTCTATTTTCTATTCTATCTATCTATCTATCTATCTATCAATTTAAATACCTATCTTTGCATCTATCTTTATATATATATATATATATATATTTCTCTATCGATTAGTCTATTTTTCTATTTATCTATCAGTATATCTATCTATCATCTTATCTACTTATCTATATATCTATCTATCTATATATTTGTCTATTTGTCTATCTATATATCCGTCTATCTATCTATCTATCTCTCTATATATCTATCTATCTATCTATCTGTCAATCAATCAATCTACCTATCTTTGTACCTGTTTATCAATCTATTTATATATCTATCTTTCTATATGGCTATCTTGCTAACTATCTATTTGTCTTTATGTCTATCTATCTATCTATTTATTTATCTATCTATTTGTTCATCTAACTATCTATCTGTATATCTATCTATTGATACATCTATCTATATATCTATTTTCTATCTCTCTATATATCTATCTATCTATATATCTATCTTTGTATTTATTTGTCTATCTTTCTATCTGCTATCTTTCTATCTGTCAATCTATATATTTTTCTATCTGTCTATCTGTATATCTAAATATTTATATGTCTAATGATTATATGTCGATCTATCTATATTTGTAACTTTCTAACTATCTATCTTTCTATCTGTCTAATAATCTATCTTTCAATCTATCTATATATTTAATTTTCTAACTATCTTTCTATATATTAGTCTATCAGTAAATCTATTTATCTATTTGTATATCTATCGATATATCTGTGTAGCTCTCTCTATATCTATCAATCTCTTTTTATATTACTATCTATTAGTCTATCAATTTATCTATCTATCAATTTATCTTTCGATCTTTTTGATCTATTTGTCAATATATCTATTTGTCTATGTAACTATTTATCTTTTTGTCTAACTATGTATATGTCTATCTTTTAATCTAAATATCTATCTGAGTATTTTTCTATCTATCTAACTGGCTAACTATCTATATGTTTATATATCTCCCTATCTATTTGTGGAATAGTCTAATGTCTATCTATCTCACTAATTATTAAATTATCTTTCTTTCAATCAATCTATCTATCTATCTATCTAATTTTTAATCTATCTATCTATCTTTCAGTTTATCTGTCTATTTATATATCTATCTTCAATCTATTTGTCTATCTAGATTTTTGTCTATCTTTCTATCTATCTATCCATCTATCTAAGATTCTAAATATTTGCCTATATATCTCTCTATCTTTTTTCATATCTACTTTTCTTTCTATTTATCTTTCTATCTTACTATTTATTTATCAATTTATATGTCTATATCTCAATCAATCTATTTTTCTATTTTCCTTTCTATCTATCTAACTATCTATCTATCTGTCTGTATGTCTATCTTTCTATCTTTTTATCTAACTATCTATTTGTCTATCTATATATGGGTGTATCTATCTATTTGTATATCTGCCTATATTCCTATCTGCTTATTTGTATATTCGTAAATCAATCTATCTGACTATTTGTCTATGTGCCTATCTATCAATCTGACAATTTGTCTATCTGTATATCTATCTATTTCTTTATATGTTTTTTTATCTTTCTATCTATATATTTGTCTATCTGGATATTTGTATATAATTATCTATCTATTTTTTATTTATTTATATATATTTTTACATCTATCCATCGGTATATGTTCCTAATTATCTTTCTATCTATTTGTTTATCTATCTTTCTATTTTACTATTTGTTAATTTGTCTACATATATATATCTTTCTATATATCTATATGTCTATCTTACTATCTTTTTGTATATCTCTCTATTCATCTATTAGACTATTAGTCTATCTATATATGTGTTTATAGAGCTATATATCTATTTGTATATCTCTTTCTTTATCTATCTATCTATTTATCTATATGCCTATTTTTCTATTTGTCTATCTTTTAATATATAACTATCTATTTCTCTAACTATTTATGTCTCTATCTATCTCTCTAACTATCTTTTAATATATAAGTGTATTATTCTATATGTTTATTTATCTATCTGTCTTTTAATCGATCATTCTATCTGCCTATCTAATTATCTCCATGTCTATCTATCTATCTGTCTGTCAATTTGCTTATTTGTCTATCTATATATTTGTCTATTTATCTATCTATCAGTCTATTTGACTATCTATCTATCTATTTGTCTATATGTTTATCTTTTTATATGTCTTTATGCATATTTATCAATCTATATATCTATCTTTCTATTAAAATATATGCATATCTATATATCTATTTATCTATCTAACTATTTGTCCAATAGTTTATCTCACTATTTTTCTATCTTTTTATACATCTATATATCTTTCTTTCTATATATCTATTTGACTATTGATATATCTATTTATCTGTCTATGTATTTAATTGTATATAACTATATATATATATATATATATATATATATATTTATTTATTTATTTATGTCTGTCTATTTATTTATCTGTCTAACTATCTAACTATTTATTTTTTTTATCAATCTATTAGTCTATCTATCTATTTGACTATATATATAATTGTGTTTATGTGTCTATCTATCTATTTGTCTATCTTACTATCTTTATATATGTCGATCTATCTATCTTTCTTTCTATTTACATATCTTTTATCTATCTTTTTGTCTAATTGTCTAACTTTTTGTCTAATTATCTTAATGTCTATCTCTCTGTCTGTTAATATGGGTTTTAGTTTATCATTTTTAAAAGTCCATGTGTATATTTATCTTTCTATCGGTCTTATTGTCTTTATGTTTATTTATCTATCTACTATCTATATATCATTTTATTTATAATCTTTCAAATTGTCTATCTATATATTTGTCTATCTATCTATCTATATGTCTATCTGTATATCTATCTATCAATCTATCGATTTATATGTCTATCTATCAATCTATATATTTTTCTATGTGTATATGTCTATCTATCAATCTATGTAACTCTTTAATTATCTATCTTTCTATCTGTCTATTTGTCAAATTATCTAACTATCTTTCAGTCTATCAGTAAATATATCTAGATATATATATATATATATCAATCTATCTATATCCATCTGTCAATCTATTTATCTATCAATTTATCAGTCTATCTATCTATTTATCTATCAATTTATCAGTCTATCTATCTTTCTTTCTATCTATCTATCTTTCTATCTATCTATGTTTCTATCAATCTATATGTCTATCTACTTATCTATTTATCTATATATATATCTCTATCCGTCTATCTATCTATAGATCTATCTATCTGTCTATCTATCTATTTATCTCTCTATCTATCTATATATCTATGTATGTATCTTTCTATTTGTCTAACTATCTATCTATTTATTTATCTATCTGTTTGTTAATCTATCTATCTCTCTATCTATCTATCTATCTACTAATCTATTTGTATAAACGTCTATGTGTCTATGCAATAATCTTTCTATATATCTATCTATTTGTCTATCTATCTATTTAGCTAACTATCTATAAGTCAATCACATTATTTGTATTTCTATCTATCTATCTATCATTATATATATATATTTATATATTTGTCTATATGTCTAACTTTCTATTTGTCTATTTTTCTATCTATCTATGTATCTATTAGTCTATCTAAAAATCTATCAGTCTATCAATTTATCTATCTATTTATCTTTCTATCTATCTAATTCACTAACTAACTAACTAAAAATATATTCATATATCTATTTGTATATCTATCAAACTATTTTACTATATTTCTTTCAATTAGTATATTAGTCTATTTATCTATATGTCTATCTCTCTATTTGTCTATTTGTTTGTTTATCTACCTGTTTATTTGTCTATATCTCTATCTATCGATTTGTTTTTTAGTATATATGTCTATCTATCTTTCTGTGAATCTATCTAACAATCAATCTTTCTATGTGTCTATCTAGCTATCTATCTATATGTCCATCTATCTATTTTTATATCTATCTATCAATTTTTCAATCCTACTATATTTCTATGTCTATCCGTTGATCTATATAATTGTCGAAGTATTTAATTGTCTTTCTATCGTTGTATCTATCTGTCTATCTATAAACTATCTAACAACCTATTAGTCAATCAGTGTAATCATCTATCTGTCTATCTATAAACTATCTAACAACCTATTAGTCAATCAGTCTAATGATCTATCTGTCTATCTATTTATCTATTTATGTCTCTTTATGTATATGTGTCTATATATAAATCTATCTATTTGTCTATCTGTCTATCTATCTATTATATGTTTCTTTATATGTCTATCAATCTTTATATCTATTTGTGTTTCTTTCTATTTGTCTATCTTTATTTTTTCTATCTGCCTATGTTTCTATGTGTCTATATATCTATCATTCTATTTATCTATCTATCTATCTATCTATTAATCTATCTATCTAGCTATCTATTAATCAATCTATATGCCTTTGTATGTATATATGTATCTATCTATCTATTTATTTGTCTGGCTACCTATCTTTAATCTATTTGTCTATTTATCTATTTGTCTATCTATCTATCTGACTATTTGACTATCTATCTTTTTGTCTATTTGTCTGTCTATTTATCTATCTATCTGTATATTTGTCTCTCAATATATTTGTATATATCTATCCATGTATTTACTTAAATCTATATGTCCGTCTTTATATCTATATATGTTCCTATTTATATTTCTATCTATTTGTTTATCTATCTATCTATCTACTTATTTGTCAATCAATCTATATTTCTATTTGTCTATTTGTTTATTTGTGTGTGTGTGTGTGTGTGTTTATATAAATATAAATAAATAAATAAATAAATAAAAATATATATATATATATATATCTTTCTTTCTTTCTTTCTTTCTTTTTGTCTATCTTTCTATTCATATATTAGATTATCATTCTATCTATTTATGTGCCTATAAGGCAATCTATCTATCTGTCTATATGTTTATCTTTCTATATGTCTATATGCATATCTCTGTTTATGTTTATCTACCTATCTAATTTTCTATCTGTCTATCTACCAATCTTTCTAAATGTTTATCTATCTATTTAACTATTTTTCGTTTAGTCTATCTGACTATTTGAGTATCTTTATATATGTCTATCTTTCTTTCTTTCTATATGTTTATTTGTCTTTTGATCTATTAAATTATCTGTCTATCTATCTAATTGTCACCTAATTATCTAACTATCTATATATATCTGTCTGTCTATCTATCTGTCTAACTATCTAAATATCTATTTTTCTATCAATCTATTAGTCTATCTATCTATATATCTATCTATCTGAATATCTATAAATGTGTTTACGTGTCTATTTATCTATTTGTTGATCTATGAATTTGCCTATCTGTTTATCTTTATATCTATATATATGTATATATATCTATATGTTTATCTGTATATCTACATGTCTATCTATCTATTTGTTTATTTGTCTATCTATATATTTATATGTCTATCTATATATCTATACATTAATCTATCAATTTATATGTATATTTATTTATTTATCTATCTATTTGTCTATATCTCTGTATGTCTATCTCTCAATCTATGTATGTGTCTAACTATCTATCTTTCTATCTATCCATCTAATTGTCTAACTATCTTTCTATCTATGAGCCTATTAGTCACTCTGTCTATATATATATATATATCCATCTATCAATCTATATATCTGTCGATTTGCACTATCTATCTCTCAATCTATCTATTAGTCTATCTATCTATATGTCTAACTATATATCGATCTATGTATATATTTATATATCTATCTATCTATTTGTCAATCTATCTATCTGTCTATCTGTTTATCTATTTATCTATTTATATGTCTTTCTGTCTATATATCAATCTGTATATCTATATATTTATCTATTTGTCTATCTATCTATTTGTTAATCTGTCTATCTATCTTTCTATCTTTTTATCTATCTATTAGTCTATTAGTATATAAGTCTATGCATCTATCAATCTATTTGTCTTTCTATCTATCTATCTATTTGTCTATCTATCTATTTATCTAACTATCTATAAGTCTATAACATTATATGTTTATCTGTCTATGTATCTATCTTTATATCTTTATATCTTTATATCTTTATATCTATATATATGTCTAACCTTCTGTTTGTCTATTTGTCTATTTGTCTATCTGTCTATCTATTTATTTTCAATTTATCAATCTATCAATGTATTAATCTAACTATTTGTTTTTCTTTCTATTTGTATAATTCACTAACTAAATAATAATATATATGTCTATCTATATATTTGTCTATCTATCAAACTAATTAACTATCATTCTATCTATTAGTCTATCAGTCTATCTTTCTATCTCTCTATATCTCTATCTATCATCTATCTATCAATATGTTTATTTGTCTATTTTCTATATACATTTTTGTTTATCAGTCTATATCTCTATCCATGTATCTATCAATCTATCTATTAGTCTATCTATCTATTTATCTATCTATATGTCTATCTATCTATCTATTTATATGTCTATATGTTTATCTATCTCTCTATCTATCTGTTTAGATATCTATCTATCAATTTATCAATCTATCTATATATTTATATGTCGATCTTTCAATTTATCTAACTATCTACCTATCTAATTATTTATCTATCTATTTATCTATCTACCTATTTTCCTACCTATTTATCAAACTATCTAACTAATTAGTCGATCTATCTAATCATCTATCTGTTTATCTATTTTTCTATTTATGTCTCTTTGTGTGTATGTGTCTATCTATCAATGTCTATTTGTCTATCTGTCTATCTTATGTTTGTTTATCTATCTATCTATGTATGTATCAATCTATCTATGTATCTGTCTATTTTTCTTTCTATCTTTTTTCTGTCTATCTCTGATTCTATCTGTCTATCTATCATAATATTTTACTATATATCCATTTATCTATCAATTTTTGCATATATCTATATATCTATATATCTATATATCTATATCTATATATCTATATATCTTTATATCTTTATATCTTTATATCTATTTATCTATATATCTATATATCTATATGTCTATATATCTTTATATCTATATATCTATATATCTATATATCTATATATCTCTATATCTCTATATCTATATATCTATATATTTATATATTTATATATCTATATATCTATGTATATATCTACATATCTTCCTACCTGGCTATCTATCAATCTGTCTATATATCTATAATTTTATCTGACAATCTATTAATATATTTGACTATATATTTGTCCATCTCTTTATATTTCTATCTATTTATTTATCTTTCTATATGTCTATCTACTAATCTATCTATATATCTATATATCTATCTTTCTATCTGTAAATTTGTTTATCTATCTATCTATTTTTATATATCTATGAGTCAATCTATCTATCTATGTAACTATCCACCTTTCTATCTATCTATATTATTTTCTAACTATCATTCTATCTATCAATCTATCAGTCAATCAATCAATCAATCAATCTTTCTAACTATTTATTTGTATATTAATTTATTTCATTATCTGTCTAACTATCCAACTATCTATTAGTCTATTAGTTTATAAGTCTATCTGTTTGTTTATTTATCTATCTAATTTTTCATCTATCTATATATCTATCTATCCATCCATCTATCTGTCAATATATATGTCTGTCTATTTATTTACCAATCTATGAATCTATTTAACTATCTTTCTAACTATTTATCTATCAGTCTAGTTGACTATTTTTCTATCTTTCTTTCGATGTTTATATATTTATCTATCTATATACCTGTCTATCTATATAATTGTCTATCTATCTATCTGTCTGCCTATCTATCTATTTAACTATCTAACTATCTATTTTTCTATCAGTATATTAGTCTATTTATCTATCTGACTATCTTTATATGTGTTTGTGTCTATCTGACTTATATCTATCTAACTATTTATCTATCTATTTATCTTAATATCTGTCTATCCATCTATCTTTCTATCTTTCTATATATCTATTTATCTATTTATATTTATATATCTATTTATTTTTTCTATGTCTATCTCTTTATCTCTCTCTATGCCTTTTAATTTATCAATATATTAGTCTGTGTTTATCTATCTATCTATCTATCTCCCTAATTATCTATATATCTATCTATCTATATGTTTATCTATCAATCTTTCTATCTATATTTCTAACTATATATCTGTCAATCAATCAATATGTCTTTATGTCTATTTATCTATCTATCTATCATTTTATATCTAAATCTATATATTTATCTATTAGTATATCAATCTATATGTTTATCTAGCTATCTATCTACCTATTTATCTATATGTCTATATGTTTATTTATCAATCTATGTTACTATTTAACTATTTATCTTTTTAAATGTCTATTCATCTAACTGTCTAACTATCTTTATGTCTATTAGTCTATCAATCAATATATATATATATATATATCCATCTGTCAATCTGTATATCTATCTATTTATATATCTTTCTATCTATCTCTCTATGTATATATCTATCTATATGTCCAACTACCTATCTATCTATTTATCAATTGGTCTTTCTTATTATCTATATATCTATCTGTCAATATATCTGTTAATCTGTCTATCTAACGATGTATGTATCTATCTATTTGTCTATATGTTTATCTATCAATTTATATTTCTATCTATTTGTCTATCTTTCTATCAGTCAATCTTTTTATCCTCTATCTTTATATGTCTCTATATATGTATTAGGCTATCAGTCTATAACTCTATGTGTCTTTGTATCTATCTATTTGTGTTACTATCTATATGTCTATCTTAATATTTGTATATCTGTCTATCTATTTAACTTTCTATCAATATATCTCTCAATATGTCTAACTTTCTATTTATCTATTTGTCTATCTATCTATGTATCTATTTGTCTATGTATCTATTTGTCTATCTATCAATTTGTCAATCAATCTATCTATCTATCTATTTATCTTTCTATCTATATAATTCACTAACTAACTAAAAATACAACTGTTTATCTATCTATTCGTCTATATATCTAACTATTTAACTATCTTTCTATCTTTTAGTCTATCAGTATATTTATCTTATATCTATCTCACTATCTATCTATATGTATGTCTATCTACCTATTTATTTGTCTATCTATCTATTTGTATGTATATATATATATATATATATATATATATATATATACATATATATATATTTGTTTATCTATCAATCAATCAATTAGTCTATTAGTCTATCTGTCTATCTATATTTCTATCTTTCTATCTATATATCTATCTATATTTATATCTATCTTTTTATCTATAAGTCTACCGGTCTATTTATTTATCTATCTATCAATTTATCAATCTATATATATGTCTATATGTTTATCTATCTACTATATAATTGTCTAACTATATAATTATCTATCTATTTATCTATCTGTCTATCTATCAAAATATCTAACTACCTATTAGTTTATTAGTCTAATTGTGTATTTGTAAATATGTCTATCTATTTATGTCTTTTTTTGTCTGAGTGCCTATCTATTAATTTGTCTATTTGTTTATCTGTCTATATATCTATCTTATGTTTGTTTATATGTCTATTTATCTATCTATCTATGTATTGGTCAATTTGTCTATTAATCTCTTTTCTATCATCTATGTTTCTATGTGTCTATATGTCTGTCTGTCTATCTATCTGTCTCTCTATCAATAAATCTCTCTATCTATTTATGTATCTATCTATCTACCTATCTATCTATCTATCTATCTCCCTATGTGTCTATCTGTCTATTTGTATATCTATCAATCTTTCTATATATCTAATTGTTTATCTGTCTATTTTTCTATCTGTCTATATGTCTATCTATCTATTTGTCTATTTGTCTATATATTTATCTACCTGTTTATATGTCTATTTGTCTATATGTCTCTCTATCTATATATCTATTATCTGTTTATCTATATATTTGTGTATCTATTTATTTATTTGTATATTTATCTAAATATTTATCTATTTGTGTATATATCTATATATCTATCTATATTATACTTATTTTTCTATCTAGCTTTTTATCTATCTATCTATCTACCCATATTTGACTATATATTTACAAATATATTTCACTATTTATCTTTATATCTGTCTATCTGTCTATATGTCTATCTTCTATCTATCTATATGTCTATCTACATATCTATCTATCTATTTATATATCTATATGTTTATATGTCTACTTGTCTATCTTTTTATCTATCTATTTGTATATATGTCTATCTTTCAATCTATCTTTCTATGTAACTTTCTATATTTTTATCTATCTATCTGTATAACTATCTAACTTTCTTTTTTTCTATTACTCTATTTAGACTATAAGTAAATCAATTTATCTATTTATCTATATATCCATCTATTTATCTATTTGTCTATCTAATTCTCTATTTGTATATCAATATATTCATTTATCTATATAACTATTCAACTATCTATCAGTCTATCACTCTATCAGTTTATCTATCTATCTTTCTATTTTTATATTTGTGTATATATCCACCAATCAATCAATCTATCTGTTTATCTTTCTATTTTTCTATCTATCTAATTATTTTCCCCTCACTCTATCTGACTATTTGAATATTTTTTCTATATGTATTTCTATCTATTTATCTATCTATCTATATATCTATCTATTTTTCTAACTGTCTAACTAACTATCTATCTGTCTATCTTTCTATTTGTCTAACTATCTAACTATCTACATTTATATCAGTCTATTTATGATCTATCTTTCTATCTTTCTATCTATCTATTTAAATATCTATAAATGTGTTTATATGTTTATTTATCTATTTGTCTATAAATCAATTTGTCTGTCTATCTATCTATCTATCTATTTGTCTACCTACCTATCTATCTATTTGTCTATAAATCTATTTTTCTATCTATCTATTTGTCTACCTGTCTACCTTTCTATCTATTTGTCTATATCCCTATCTACCTTTGAGTTTTTTAGCCTATAGTCTATGTACCTATCTATTAATCTATCTAATTGTTTATGTGTCTATTTGTCTATATGTATATCTATCTATCTTTATATCAATCTTATATATATATATATCTCTCTCTCTCTCTCTATTTGTCTGTCTATATGCCTATCTGTTATCTATCTATTAGTCTATCTATCAAGGGGAAACTACAACTCATAAAAATTATGAACAGTGTGATACATCAGCTTATGCTACTAAATTACCAAGTCCATACCATACCATGGATATGGATGCAAGTGGACCTGACTTGGACTTTGACACTTCAAAGGAGAGTCCAAATCCGATAGCAATAAAATTGTATGAGATGTTACAAGTGATCGATCGAGCATTGTGGCCAAGGTGTGAGAAGTACTTACAGTTATCTATAGTAGCTCGATTATTGAATATTATGTCAGAATATCATTTACAAGAGAGATGTTATGATTCCTTATTTGAATTTATGAAAAAGGTAATACCTTATAGAAACACATTGCCAATGAATTTTTATGATACGAATAAGGTTGTTAAAGGATTGAGTATTCTTATGGTCAAAATTAATTGTTGTGAGCATGGGTGCATGACATATTGCAGTGTCGATAGCACTTTGAAGTGTTGCAAGTTATGTGGGAATCCTCAGTACAAAAGTATGAGAAAGGAGTCAACAAAACACATGGGTGATGTTCTGTATAAAAGGATGTATTACTTTCTTCTCATTTCTAGGCTACATAGATTGTATGTTTCAAAAACAATTGCTAAGGATATGCGTTGGCATGAGGATCATGACAAGGATGATAGTGTTATGCATCATCCATCTGACTCGAAGGCTATGTTTCATTTTGACCAGTTGCATCATTCATTTTCCGCAAAGAGTTGAAATGTCAAGTTGGGATTATGTAGAGATGGATTCCAGCCATTTGGTCAATCGGGTAAGAATATTCGTGTTGGCTAATCATTGTAACACCATAAAATTTTCCATTAGGGGATGTGTAGGCACTACTAAAATTCACCATATTACCGACCAATTATTTGGTCGGAAATTTGGTATTTTTTTGGTCGGCAAACCTAAAACCATCCATTTACTGATCAAAATATTTGGTCTCAATTTTGCTCGTCACTAAATTTTTTACTGATGAAAAATCAGTCGGTTGGAAAATTACCGACCATTTAAGGATCCTCTATCAACAAAGATTTACAAATTCCGACAATTTACCAATCGAATAAATATGGTCGATAATTGGTCTCGAAATGGTTGATAATTACCGACCATTTGGAGATCATTTACCGACAAACAAAATCCGATGATATTCTGATCATTTTTCGACCAAAAGAATTAGGTTGGTAAATGGTCTCGAAATGGTCAATAATTACCGACAATTTACACACCATTTACTGACAAAAAACTGATGATATCCAGACCATTTTCCAACCAAAAAAATTAGGTCGGTAAATAGTCACAAAACGGTCGGTAAAAACCTAAAAAATTGCGACAAAAAACCGATCAAAATCTTTGAAAATCATTGGTCACTAATTGATCTCCAAAAGAATTACCAACCATTTCCTGACCTTTTATCGACTATTGATATTAAAAATTTTTGGTCAATTTGGTCACAATTCTTTCGGTAATTACCGACCAAATTTTTTTTTGTAGAATTTATGTAGATACTACAGAAATTGGAACATAAAACACAAAAAATAATCATTTTGCTTCCAATTTTGATTCAGTACCTGCAGAAACATTTACAGATAAAACAACAAAATAAAAATCTAATTATCTCCAGAAAAAAATTATATATATTGCATATATATATATTAAAAACATCAAGATAAAATAAAATAATAAAATCCAAAATCAAAGTTTAAGGTATTGAAAATAAAATGTATAATACACTAAATCATCCAACCTAGTTTAATAATCATTATGCTGTGACATTTCTAGTCCACACGGTGAGATATTGGGTACTGGGGTAGAGATGTCTGCTGCTACTAGTCTTGATGCGGTTGCTGCAGATGTTGCTGTAGTTGATAGAGTAAATGCTGTAGCTGGAGCATTACTCCAAACAATCTGAGGTAGATCGTCAAGGTTGAATTGTAGTCCTCTTTTCTGAAACTTCTTTGTAAGCCAATCAAAACATATACACAACTCATCCCTATAATCCTCATAGTCGATCTTGCGTTGCTCGGTATCGGCTAACTGAAACTGTATCGAATTTTGCATCAAATCCTAAAATTCCTCCATCTTCGAGAACAAATTTGTAACTGGTCTTGAAAATTCAACTTCATAGTCTAGTCGTCTATGCAAGTAGAATGATGATGCCAACGAACCAACGCTATAGATGGGCATCTTCTCCTTGCCATCAACAGCTGCATACCATATCTAATTCGCATGAACTAGTGGAGTTGATGAATGAAAACTACCTATTGCACCATCACATGAACATGAAGTAGACTAGCAATATGCCTGAGTGCAACAACTAACATTTTCTAATATCTCTCCTAATAGAAATGTATGAAAAGTATTTCAATTTATATTCAAACAAAAAAAAGAAAAATTAATTTTTTTTATTTAAACTTACATTTGCTGCATGAGATCTCTAATCAAAGAAAGTCTGATCATCATGAGCCTTCATGTGCATATATCTGAATAAGTGAGGAGCATTGAGCTTCTTACCCTCCTTGCGTGTCTATAATTACACACAATACATACTTTAAATATATTGAAAAAAAATTCCTTATAAGAAATAAAATTCAGGCATAATTGAACACAATTCACAAAGTAATAAACATAAAAAGTATAAATTAGAAATAATACTCTTTCTCATTTGTGCTCACGCATTGAGCGAGATCCACAAGTGTGTGTAGACATGCCACTACCCTCCACAGCCCGCTCTGAGCGAAGATTGTCGCTCTGTTTAGCACACCTCTACCTATAATTCAAATCTTTCTATATGCTCTGCCACTCCTCAAAAACATAATCCGGGACACTTGAATCTTTTTCTTTCTTCTTCATTCATTTATCTTTGATCTCGTACCCGGTGTCTTTATACTGACTGGCAGCATATTTGTAGAACATACTTTTGATCAATTCCTTTGATTGTGTCCACCTGTAAACTTTCTATATTAATAAATAAATAATTTTTAATCAGTGAACAAAAAAATAAATAAAAGATGTAAAAATTTTTAGGTAGTAATATTTACCTTAAATTCTCTCCAACTCACCAATTGGTCTCTATGTGTAAGTGACTTTCAATTATGTCCATTAGGTTTAAAGAACTTTTTGAAAATTGACCTCAGAACCCTAGAAATAGAACCAGACGACTCTAACATCATCCTGTAACCAAAAATTTATTAGCAAGTAAGAAATAAATTAATAAATTGATAAAACATTTGTTAAGTTTATATCTTATGAATTATCAATTGTTGGATTAAACTGAGCAATAGGGAGAGTCTCGTCTGTAGGGTGCTATGAGGAAGACTCCAATATCATCATCTCCCTCCTCTTCGTCCCATGTCTTTTGATCATTCATCAAAATCTCAGGACCATTATGTGGATTAGTCAACTGATGCTATTACTGTGGTACATTCATAACCTTCTCTGTCTACTGTGGCATCTATTCCACACATGACCCTCTACCAATTTTAGGCATACCTGAGGCTGTGCTGCCTATACCATAACTCATACAACCTTACAATGTGCTGCCTCTACCTCGTCCATGTGTCATACCTATAAAAAATACATAAGGCAATGTAAATAAACAAAAATGATTAACAATTAAAATTGCATAAAACTAACTATCTACTCATTCTCATCAAAATCATTCAAATTTGGTTCGTCTTCTTCTTCAAATGTATTAACATCATTTTCAAACTCCTCTTCATCACTCATTTCTTCCTCATAATCAATTAAATTTTCATCAATATCTACATCCCCACTTGTATCCATCTCAGAAGATGTGACTAAAAGAACGTCTTCATCCCCCACCACAGCTTCGATTATAACATCATTGTCATCATTCTGAAAAGCTAGTTCTATGAAATCAGTACTTGGTGATGCAGGGATGTCAATAATAAACCTATGATGCTTGTACTGCTAAGACAAAAGGTTTGTACGGTGACCCCCTAATGGGTTACCCACTGGGTAGTCACCTAGGTGATTTTATATTTTTTAAATCAGCAACATGGTTGATTATAATCGGCCTGCCACATGGCTATTTTTTTTCTTCGGCATGTTAAGCACCATCTGCTTACTTTGTCGTGCCCACCATGCTATTTTGGCCAGATGGACTATGCATCGTGCCTTGCCAGACACGACATGGGATTTTAACCATGCTAGGGATGCCATGAGATTTTAAAAATATCATGCATGGCACAACATGAGATTTTTACAGTGGCAGATATGCCATGAGATTTCAACCATGTTGTACATGGCACAACAAGGGATTTTTACTGTGCCATGCATGACACATTCATACTGAGAAAAAATTGGCCATGTTGGCACCAACACAACCCATTTGACACCTCTAACCGTAAGGAAAGAAAGATCTTGTTTGCAAACTAAATAAGAGCTTCTATGATCTTAAACAAGCTCCGAGGCATAAGTATAAAAAGTTGTATTTATTCATAGAGTCTCATAACTTTTACCACATATCTTATGACTGCTATGTATTTATCAATCATTAGTCGTGTGATGACAAAGTTATACTTTTACTGTTTGTTGAGGATATATTTATTATTGGTCATGATAAAGCATATATTGATAGTCTTAAGTGAGAGAAGATAAAAGTCTTTTCTATGAAATACTTAGGCTAGTCAGGTAGATTTTAGGGATGAGTATCATCTGAGATAAACCTTATAGGCATATGTGGTTATCTCAAGAATGATAAATTGGTAAAATTCTTGAGAGATTTTTCATGAAAGAGACTAAGTCAGTCTCAACTCTCTTAGCTAAATATTTTAAGATGAGTATTAGGTATAATCCTAAGATTGATGAGAAAATGAGACATAAGTTGTGTCATCTATGCCTTAGTAGTCGACAATCTTATGTATGCTATGGTTTGTATTAGACTAGATATAGTAAATATTATCGGTGTTATCAATCATACTCTCTTGAACCTAGGTAGATATTATTGAGCTATAATGAAATTTATCTCAAGGTACTTAAGGAGGAATTTTCAGCATCTTTGTGCTTGGGCAGGATAAAACCCACAATTTTCTGATATACTGATTCAGATATGGTCAATGATTTAGATATATGTAGATCTACCCCATGTTATCTTATAACTTTTCAAGGAGAAGTTGTATCATGACAATCCATGTTGTAAAAGTGTATAGAACTATTCACCACTAAAGTTGAGTTCATTGTAGTTATTGAAAAATGATAAAGAAACTCTATAGGTAAAAAGTTTTATTGCAGAGTTGGATGTATAATAGGATACATACATTGTTTGCTGCGATAATGCTAATATTATACACCTCTTTAAAAATTTGATATGTTATCATTGGTTGAAATACATTGATGTGCAGTATCACTGGATATGATATATATTAGATGAAAAGTCAAATGTACTTAAAAAAATATTAAATAAAAAAGACATATGTTAGTATGTGTTTCCTCACCTAGTTCACAAAGGAATATTTGTTGGGTCTGCTCGAGTAGGGTAGACTAGTATTTTTTTTTGTTATTTTGAAAGTGTGAAGTATGGAAAATCAAGAACATGTGATAAAATTCCATGTTTTGTTATTCATGATAAATAAAAAGTTGCAAAAATAAGAACACTCATGTTTTTGTAAAAGGGTACATGTGGCGCCCTCTTGAATGGGGGAGTGTTCCCATCCATTTTTACTAAATCCAGCAGAGAGAAAAAAAGGGAGAATTATGTTTTGAGATGTTTCCCCAGAAATTTTTAAAATTTAGAAACTAAAATTTTGATATTTTTTAAAAAGTCAAAAAATTAAAAATAAGTGCACCCAAATTCGTAAGTCCTAAACTACCCTCTCCCACACCCTAGCCCACGCCCTCGCCCTCGCCCTCGCCCTCGCCCACGCCCTCGCTCACGCCCCTCGCCCTCGCCCCTGCCCATTTCCACGAGCTCATTCGTGGAGTCGTCGTCGACCTCTCAGTCAAGCTCCTAGAGCTCGATGGAGCTCAACACCGAGCTCCTGTAGCTCAAAGAAGCTTAACCGAGAGCTCCATCAAGCTCATTTTCGAGCTCTAAGAGCTCGATTGAGCTCACGATCGAGCTTCGTGAGCCAGATGCCGAGTTCCTAGAGCTCGGCCGAGAGCTCCGTCGAGCCCGTCATCGAGCTCCAAGAACTCATTGTTACTCTCGGTCAAGCTACTGGAGCTCGAAAATGAACTTGATTGAGCTCTCGGTTGAGCTCCAGGAGCTCGGTGTTGAGCTCCTTCGAGCTCTAGGAGCTCGTCATCGAGCTCCTTCGAACTCCATAAGCTCGACTGAGAGCTCCGTCAAGTTCCTTCAAGCTCTTGGAGCTCGACCGAGAGCTCGACGACGACTCCACGAATGAGCTCGTGGAGGTGGGCGAAGGCGTGGGCCTGGGCGTGGGTAGTTTAGGACTTACAAATTTGGGTGCACTTATTTTTAATTTATTTTTAGTTTTGTGACTTTTTAATAAATATCAAAATTTTAGTTTCTAAATATTAAAAATTTCTTGGGAAACACCCCAAAACATAATTCTCCCAAAAAAAAGTGTAGGTGGCGGTATGTTTGTTCTTCTGCTGGTTTTGTGGATTACAAAAGAATTCTTGGGACACAAAAAACAAGATTTTGGCCAAGAAGCATTCCATCATGCATCTTTCTTCTTGGGTGATTTTGCTTAAAAATCTTGTGTTATCCTCTAATTATTTAGTTGACTTTATGGTCTGTCTCTTGGGGCTTTCTTATTTTATTCTCTCATTAGGTGCTAGTTCGAGAAAGTATATTTTCGAAGCTAATTGTTTTCAATTATATTGCTTGCTATTTAATTATTATTTTATAGAAATATATATTATACAATTATTGTTTGTTTACTTAAAATGAGTAGTATATATTTTCTTTGATTTCTAATTTATATATTTTATGTGTGCATATTATAAAATTAATATTCTAATTATGTAGCTGGTATAGTAGTTTTTTTATACTCTTGATACTACTTTTGCTTTTAATTGTGTCCAGGATTAAGTACCATGAGAAATTAAAGCTTGGATAATATTTGATGATTCAAAAAGTTACAAATGGAATCTCCTCTTCGATCTACTACTCGAGATGCAACTATGTTATTGATTCTGAGTTGTGTATTTATATTGGATTTGAGATTTTTAGGAATTGTATATCTATATCCTAGAAAATATATTTCAGTCAAAAGTAAAAATTTGGGCATAATGTTCTTTATAGAGTTACTTTACGTATAAAGAAGTCTTCAACACACATTGTTCAATTTGATATTATTGCATTTAGACTTAATTTTTACTATATTGAACTTTTCATAATTTCTATATTGTAATTTCTTTATTTTTGAATCATTTCAATTTATTGCTTTCTTTGCTTAATAACCAAGTATTATTCCCAATATTTCGTGGTTTCGAATAAATCATGCTATGAATGTCATATTCTAACAAAAAGTTAGATAACAAAGTAAATACAAACAAATTTATCATAGTAAATTGATATGCTAACAAAATTCTTTTTCATACTAAATTTTACTTTATTTAAAAAAAGATGATAGTATGAGTCTTCACCCCTAGGATAGAGGGGGAGATTTGTTTGCTGAAACATGATGGTTACTACTATTTTTCATTTTTAGTTTTTCTTTTTGTAGATAAAGAGCAAGGTGAACTAAAAAGAGTGAGATGATTTCCCACATTTCAATAAAAAGAAAAAGAGAAAAAAAAATAGAATATTTATGCAACAAATATAATGTGAGTGCCCTCATCCTCTTTCCAACAAAAAAGAATAATAAAAAATAGAAGGTAGATAAGGTTGAGGTCAATCTATTTTTTTTGGGGTGTGTTATATTATATAATAGTGTCAAATGGTTCGTGCCATGACAACACGACCCATTTGAGTGTGGCATGGTTGTGCCATCATATTTTGTTGGACACCACATGAGAACTAGTTGGCCAGCCCGACATGACACTATTGACCCACATAGTGTAGAGTCGTACTGAACTATATCAGACCATCACCATCGGAAGGATGTTGCATGAAAACACAATGAGTGATCAGCTTACGTGGCCACCCAATTGCAATTGGCCACATAAGCAAATTTGGCTTATATGACTATTTTTTTAAATACCCCCCCCCCCCCACACCAGGTGCTCACTCGATGAGACTTGACTCATGACCCATAGCTGGCTCTATGTCCCCGAGCTAGTGGATTGATCCACTGGGCTAGGCACAGCTCGTGCTGCCCAGCATGGCATGAGTTGTGCGATGGGGCAGCACAATCTAACTTGAAGCAATGAATTAGTTCATCTTTTTGTTCACATAAACAAGACTTATATAACAAATCTTAGAAAAAAACACACCCTTTCAATTAAGATAATACAAAGAAAAAAAAAGCATGGTTGGTGAGATTTGGTGTAGCTATGGAGATTGATTAAGTTAATATTCGGTGCAGCTAATATTGACTTGACCAACTATTTATTCAACACTCCTTCTCAAGTTGGTGCATAGATGTCCCTTATGCTTAGCTTGTCTACAAACTTTATGAATACTCGATTGGAGACTGTTTAATTTTTTCGCATAACTTCAATTTTTAGGATAACAAATGATTTATCACATTACAATAACAAATGATTTATCTACTTGTAAATTTACTTAAAAATATCCATCTATGATATATATATTCATCATATGATATATAAATTATAGAGATAATCTCTTGTGTATGCATACAAGCATCATTGGCACATCACTATTATCTTAGATGCATATTTATATTAAAGTATAAACTTTTATATATAATGATATATGATTATATAAGTATACAAGTGTTTAGATATAATGTTGTGTTTAAAATATTTTTATAAATGTTACATATAAATATATATATGTAGCACTTTTATAAATATTATATAGTATATATATCATATTTATATAAACATTATAAATATTAATATTTATATAAAAATTTATATGTAATATAATTGTTTACAAATATGTATAAACATTTTATATGTTATATAAATTTTATATAAAAAATTATATAAATGGATAGTTTTATGTAAATATTGTATAAATATTTATAAATATTTATATATGTATTATATTTATATATAACATTATATCTTTAATTAAACATATCAATGTTTATATATAATGTAATATGCCTATATATATATTATAATATTGATATTTATATATAATGTCATATGATTATATAAATGTATAAAAGTTTAAATATAATGTTATTTATTTATAATATTTTTAGAGACAATCAAAATAGAACCCTTAAACACTGTGTTTATTTTATCTTAAGTTACTGAAGCAAAATACATTAAGCAAATTTTTTTTTTAAAGTTGCATAAGCAGGAAACAATAAGCATACATTTAGTATTTGAAACCATGAAACCATAAAAAAATATTCAGTAAAAGAACAAAGTTTACACTAACTGTATATTATTTCATTAATGGTGGAGAGTCAAAATCTTATAAGTGATATAAAAATAGAAGAAATAAGTAGAAAAATTGGGGGAAAATGATAAAAAAATGAAAACTGAAAAATTTTATAAACCAAACTTCACATGTGATAATAAAATTGAGATAAACAGAGAAATATATTTAGTATTCTAAAAGAGAAGAGCAATTATAATCTTACTAGGCAACAAGAAAAGGTAGAATTTGAAGGTTGATTCCATAGTACCTTTTCACTTCTCATCTCTCCCTCTTTTAAAAGATAGAAAAAATGGTTTAAGCTTGAATGCCTTAGGGTTGTCTTTTTTAATGGAAACTATAAATAAAAAAATTGATGTAAATATATAGAAAAAAAAAGACAAAAATATAAAAGTAAACTAAAATCATAAAAATTAAATAATTTAAATAAAAAAATGAAATAGATTTTTATTTAACCATAAATAATATTATTTCATAAATAAATAAATTTATGGTTAATAATTTATGAAATTTTAATGGTTAATTTTTGTAATATTACTTATAAATTAAAGAAATGAATTTAGAAAAATTAATTTATTAATGGTTATAAAAATGATGATTACAAAAAATTATATTACTAATAACCATGAAAACTAATAATTGGTAATCAAATTTTCAAATTATTTCATTTATAAAAAAACAAATTATTTAATATAACCATAAATAAATTATATAAAAGTATAGACATTAAAAATTTAAAACATTTCATATTATTTTTAATTTATGGATAAATTTATAAAATTAATTCATAAATAAAAAAATAATATTATATTATAATATAGAATTATATATAATATACCATGGTTATAAATTTTTAAAAATTCAATTTATTTTTTATGAAAATAATATGAAACAATTAAAAAGACATAAAATATCATATTATTTGATATAATATATAATTTATAAAATTCTATAAATTACTTAAAGTGAGAAGATCATTAAAAAAATTTATATTAATTATTTTAATAAAAAAGAATACTAAAAACTAATAGTAAAGATCTTATTCAATTATTTAATTCTTATAAATTTCAGTATGGACAAAAAATAAAACTTGAATTCAAATCAACTTAGCGTTAGTTTTGTACTACTTTCAAAAGTGTTCATTAGTAATATTTTAAATAACTTTTTTAAAACCCTAAAAAAAATACTTGATGTGTTCTATTAATAATCACACTAAAATATTTATCTTTTAAATTATCAAAATTTTTGTGATATAATAAAAATATCTATGTATTAATTTTTAAATATGAATTTATTTTGATTTAACTTTTAGGTAAATTTTAATTTTTTTTTATAATTCAAAAATTTTAAATCTTTTAGTAATTATTTTTTAAAAGATTCCTATATCATAAATTTTTTTTACTTTAAATAATATATATATTTACTTGTTTATTTGTTAATTCAAATATTTTTATAAATTTTTTTATTTAATCATATAATTAATTATTTTAGCTTTTTATTAGGAGCAATTTTATGTATGATCAATTATTAATTAAAATATCTTAAAATTGATTATAATTATAATATTAATTATTTACTATTTTTATAATAAAAATATTTAAATATCATAATTAAATATTTCATAAAAATATTTTGTGTACATTTTTAAAAATTTTATAATCAGAAAAATAGTTATTTTAGTCTTTATTTATATAAATTTGTATACGTATTTATATATTTTTGAAATTATTTATTTATAATATCTTATTTTTATAATTATATGTGGGAAATGTGTCTTTCAAGAATCACTTAGCCATATACTAGGGCAAACATTTAATATACAAAATTGCATAAAAATAAAAAATAAATAATATACATAAAAAAAATTAAATCAATATAGATTAGCGACAGAAATTATCCCTAGCCCACATAGCTAGGTAAAAATTTCTAGCTAAATGGATATATATTGTGAAAATTATCATTTAAAAAATAATCATTTGCAATTAAATAAAAAATCATAAAAATAATTTTAAAAATATTATTTCACGAGGGATTTTGTGTAGAACTAAATAGCTATAGAAAATTCATCTTTAAAGGCATAGCTAAAATGCCCACAATTCTTTGCATGAAAATTTATGATAATTTTAGCTATGGACAATTTTCAATCAAAAATTTTAGACTCTAATCAATCACAAATCATTCACAAAATTGTATTTCTATATAAAATCAAATGTCTATTCTTATTCACTAGCTAATCCCTCTCTAATTAGCTAGAAATTATATCCCTAACAAAATTTTGATAGCTAAATAGACATTTTCTTTAGTATAGATAGACTGAAAGATAGATAGAAATATAGAAAGATAGACATACAAAAATATAGACAGATAGATAGATAGAAAGATAGATAGATAGATAGAAAGATAGATAGATAGACAAATAGATCGAGAGATAGATATATAGTTAGTTAGGTAATAAATAGATAGATAGATAGGAAAATAGAAAGATAGATAGATAGAAGATAGACAAATAGATAGACATATAGATATACAAATAAATAGATAGATACATAGATAGTTATATAGAGAGATAAATAGATACAGAGATAGATAGATAGATATACTAATAGAGAGAGAGAGAGAGAGGCATATAGATAATCAAATAGATAGAGAGACATACAGATAGATAGATGAACATATATATAGATAGAAAGATAAATAGATAGACAAATATATAGACAGATAAATAAACAGTTAGATAGATAGACAGATAGATAGATAGAAAGATTGATATATAGTTAGACAGAAAGATAGACAGAAAGATAGATAAAAAGATAGACAAAAAGATAGATAGATAAACTGATAGATAAACTGATAGATAGATAGATAGACAGATGGATAAATAGATAGATATATAGATAGATAGATAAATAGAGAATAGATAGATAGATAGAGAGATAGATTGATAGACATATCATATAGACAAATAGATAGAAAGAAAGAAAGATAGAAGATAAAAGATAGATAGATAGAGAGATAGAGAGAGAGAGAGATAAATAGATAGACAGACAGACAGATAGATAAATAGATAGAAAGATAGATAGATAAACATGAAAAATAGACAAATAGATAGAAATATAGATAGACAGATAGATAGACATAGAGATTGATAGACAGACAAATAAATAAATTGATAGATAAATAAAATGATACAAAAATGAAAGAAAGAAAGATAGATAAATAGACAAATTGATAGAAAGATAGATAAATCGATAGATGAACAAATAGATAAACAGATATATAGATATATAGGTATAAAGATAGATAGACAGATAGATAGAAAAATAGTTAGATAGATAGAAAGATAGTTAGATAGATTGATAGATGGAAAGACTGTTAGATAGAAAGACAAATATAGAAGAAGAATAATAGATAGATAGGCATACAAATAGAGAGACAATAAGATAAATTGATAGATGGACAAAAAGATAGACAGATTGATAGATTTATTGATAGACAGATAGATAGATAAATATAAAAATAGATAGATAGATGGATAGATAGATTGATAGATAGGTTAATAGAGAGATTTATTTACATAATGATAGATAGATAGACAACTTTATATAAAGATAGATATATAGACAGATAGACAAATAGATAAAGAGATGGATAGATAGATAGATAGATAGACAAATAGATAAATGTAGATATTGATAGATTGATAGATAGACAAAAAGAAAGATAGATAGAAAGACATATAGATAGACAAATAGGTAGATAGAAAGGTAGATAGAAATATAGATAGATAGATAGATAAATTGATAGATAGACAGATAAATAGATAAATAGATAGTTAGACAAATAGATAGAAAGGTAGATAGATAGATAGAAAGATAAATAAATCGTTATATAGATAGATAGATAGAAATATATATAGATAGATAGATAGACAGATAGATAGGCAGATATATATATAGATAGATAGATAGATAAAAGATAGATAGATAGATAGACATATAGATAGACAAATAGATAGATAGATACATAGAAAGATAGATAGATAAATTGATAGACAAATAGATAGACAGACAGACAAACAAATAGATAGATAGGTAGATAGACACATAGATAGTTAGATAGACAGATAGATATACAGATTGATAGATAGACAGATAGATAAACAGACAGATAGATAGATATATAGATACATTGATAAATAGATTGAAAGATATATAGACAGATAGATAGAAAGATAGTTACATAGATAATTAGACATATAGTTAGTTAGATAGATAGATATATCAATAGAAAGATAGATAGACTTATAGATAGAAAGATAGAATGATAGATAGACATATAGATAAATACATAGATAAATAAATAGATAGATAGATAAAAAGATAACCATATAGACAGACAGATAGTTAGATAGATAGATAGAAAGATAAATAGATAATAGACAGATAGATAGAGTGATAGATAGACAGATAGATAAACTGATAGATAGACAAATAGATATGCAAATAGACAGACAGACTGATAAACAGATATGTAGTTAGATAGATAGATAGACAGATAGATAGAAAGATAGACAAATAAATATATAGATATACATATAGACATATAGACAAATAGTTAAAAGACTAATTGATAGATACACAAATTGATTGATAGACATACAAACCGATAAATTGACACACAAATAGAAAGATAGAAAGAAAGAAAGATAGAAAGGAATAAAGAAAGAAAGATTGTTAGATAAATAGATTGATAGAGAAATATATAGATAGATAATAGAGAGAATATTAATTAGATTATTATATAGATACATAGATAGATAGATAGGTAGATAGACAAATAAATAAACAGATAGATACATGGATAAATATATGATAGATAAATAAACTGACATATTAATAGATAGATATATAGACAAATATAGATAGACATATAAAAAGACAAAAAGATATACATACAAATAATTAGATAGGTAGATATATTGACAGTCAGATAGATAGATCATTAGATAAATACTTAGATAAATAGATAGAAAGATAGATAAACATAAATGAACAGATAGATAGAGAGATAAATTGATATATTGACAGATAGATAGATTAATAAAAATATAGACAAATAGATAGATAGACATATTGATAGACAAAAAAATAAATAGATGGACATATAGACAAGCAGATAGATAGATAGATAAATATAGATAGATAGATAGATATAAAAAAATTGACTTATATACAGATAGATAGAGAGACAGATAGATAGGCCGATAGATAGACAGATATACAAATAAATAGAGAGATAGATAGAGATATAGATTAATGATAGATAGAAAGATTGATAAATAGATAGACAGAAAGATAGACATATAGATATACATAGATAGACAAATAGATAGACTGATAGATAGAAATATAAATAAACACATAAATAGATAAATATATAGATAGATAATTAGACAGATAGAAAAATAGACAGACAGATTGATTAACAGATAGACAGACAAATTAATAGATAAATAGATAAAAAGCTATAAAAAATGATAGAAAGATAGACAGAAAAATAGGCAAATTGATAGCAAGATAGATAGAAATATTGATAGAAAGATATATAGACACATAGATTGAAAGATTGATAGATAGATTGATAGAAAAATTGATATAGATATATATAGATAGATTGAAAGACAAATAGAATATAGATAGATAGATAGATATAAATATATATAGATAGATTATTAGACAGATAGATAGACAAATAGATAGACTGATACATAAACACTTAGATAGAAAAATAGAAAAATAGATAGATAGATATATAAATAGAATGAAAAACAAATAAATAGATCTATAGATAGATAGATAAATAGATAGTTAGACAAATAGATAGACAGATAGATAGAAAGAATATAGATAAATAGATAGACAAAAAGATAGATCGATAGATAAATATATAGATAGATAGACAGATAGATAATTGATATATAAATATAGATATAAATAGATAGACATATAGATAGAAAGATTGATTGATATATAGATAGATAGATAGACAAAAAGATAGATAGATAAAATAGATAGATATATTGATAGATAGATAGATAATTAGATAGATATATAGATAGACAGATAGATAGACATATAGATTGATAGATACATAGATATATAGATTGATAGACAGATAGATTGATAGAAAGATAAACAAGTAGAATGATAGATAGAAAGATAGATAAAAAATAGATATATAGAGAGTTTGATAGACAGTTAGATAGATAGATAGACAGATAGATATATAGATATAATGGATTGACAAATAGATAAAAAGACATATAGATAGTTTTATAGATAGAAATATAGAAAGATTGATAGAAAAATAGATAGAAAGAAAGATAGTTAGATATACAAATTGATAGAAAGATTGATACATTAATTGATAGACAAATATATAGTGACATATATTTATAGATTGATAGATGGACAAATAGATTTATAGACAATTTGATATTTAGATTGATAGACAGATTGATAGATAGAAAGATTGATAGACAGATAGATAGATAGAAACATAGATATATTGATATAAATATAGATAGATAGATAAACCGATAGTTAAATAGATCAATAAATTGATAAATAGATACAAAAATAGATAGATAGATAAACCGATAGTTAAATAGATCAATAAATTGATAGATAGATACAAAAATAGATAGATAGACATATACTTAGGCAGATAGATAGACAGACTGACAGATAGATAGACAAATTGAGAGATAGATAAATAAATAGAAATATAGATAGATAGATAAGATTATGAGCTAGAAATCCCAGGGATTCTACTCATAGCAAACCTTAGAGTCATGGATATGTCGGATTTTTATGTAATTCTTTGCATGGACTGGTTAATAGCACATCTAGTCATTATTGATTATGATCGTAGAAGAATTATTATCCACACACAATACAATTTATATGTTATATTTCAAGGCCATATGATTGATGCATTACACTAGACTATATATGATTCTAAATGGCACGAACAACTTTTGGGTTGACTGACATGTCTCACCCTAGAATAAGTGGGGATATTGAATATGGATCTTCATCAGATAGTTTGTGAATATCAGAATATCTTTCTTGATGAATTACTAGGATTGCCCCATCACAGTATTATCGACACACCAGGATTACCTCCACATAGGATGACACCGATTGTATTACAAGAACTCAAGTTCCAGATACAATATTTGTTCGACAAAGATTTCATTAAACTCAGCACTTCACCTTGTGGTGCTCTACTTTTATTTGTAAAGAAGGATAAAACCCATCTATTGTGCATTGATTATCGACAGTTGAATAGGGTTATGATAAATAATTGATATTCATTGCTATGGATTGATGATTTATTTGACCAGTTAAAAGGGGCACATATTTTTTCCAAAATAGATCTTCATACTGGATATCACCAGTTGTGAGTTAGAGAGGCTGACATCCCTATGACAGTATTTAGAACATGGTATGGGCATTTTGAGTTTATAGAAATGCCTTTCGGATTTACAAATGTGCCAACTGCATTCATGGATCTTATGCATACAATATTTCAGCCATATTTAGATTATTTTGTTGTTGTTTTTGTGGATGACATTTTTATCTATTCGTAGTCCGAAGGAGAGCATGAGGATCATTTACATATTGTTCTCCAAACTTTGAGAGAACATAAGTTGTATGCTATGTTTGGTAAATGTGACTTTTAGTTGACAGAAGTAAAATTTTTGGGGCATGTAGTATCAGCTATAGTTATCTTAGTGGACTCTGAAAAAGTCAAGGCAGTCATGAGTTGGGAGAGCATAAAGTCAGTTTTGAAATACGTAGTTTTTTGGCATTGGCTATGTATTACAGAAAATTTATTGAGAATATTTCCCGGTTAGCTGCTCCTATTACTAGATTTTCCAAGAAGGAAGTTAAGTATGAGTGTACTGATTCATGTGAAATGACATTTCATGAATTGAAAAGGAGACTTACTTTAGCTCCTATTTTGATAGTTCTGGATTGGGGACAGAATTATACAGTGTATTGTGATGCCTCGCAAGATGGATTGGGATGTATTCTGATGTAATCTGGGTGAGTTGTAGCTTATGGTTCAAGGCAGTTAAAGAATCATGAGAGGAATTACCAGACACATGATATAGTGTTGGTGGCTATAGTCTTTGCTTTAAAAATATAGTGCCACTATTTGTACGAGGAATAATTTGAGGTATATTCAGACCATAAAAGTCTAAAATAAAATCTTTACACAATGAGACTGTAACATGAGACAACATCGATGAATGGAGTATCTAGAAGATTATGATTTTACTTTGCATTACCATCCATGTAAGCCAAATGTGGTGACTGATGCACTTAGTTGGAAATCATGAGGTGCACTAGCTAGTATTATTTTGTCGGAATGATATATGTTTGAAACTGTGAGATGATTCAGCTTACATTATAGCAGTTAAAGTTAGGGTGTTATCAGAATATTAGTACCTATACCTTCGCTATTAAATAAGGTGATTTAGATGCAGAAACACGATGCAGAAATATTATCTATAAAGAAGCAAATAGAAACTGGTACATGCGATGAAGATTGAGCTATTCAAATGGATGTTAGTCTTCGGTTTAAGGGACGAAATGTAGTTTCCCAGATAGTAGAATTGAGAGAGGAGATTCTTAAAGAATTTCACTATTCTCATTTAAAGTACATCCAGATGACACAAAGATGTATAATAATATTCGTCGCCAATATTACTGGAATATGATGAAGAGACACATTGGGGATTTTGTTCGACGATGCCTCACGTGTTAGCAGATAAAGGCTGAGCATTTGAGGGCAGTAGGATTACTCTAGCCTTTGGATGTAGTAGAGTGGAAATGAAAGCATATCACATTGGATTTTGACTCACTTGCCACAGACATCACGAAAACATGATGCTGTGTGGGTGATTGTTGACTGGCTTACAAAGTCCACACATTTTCTGGCAATGTGAATGACCTTCACATGTGAGGAATTGTGTAGGTTATACATACGAGAAATTGTCCAATTACATGGAGTGCCAGTATCTATTGTATCAGATAGAGATCCCAGATTTACGGCTCATTTTTGGAAGAATTTCTAGAAAGCAATAGGAACACAATTGATAATGAGCACTACTTTTCATACACAAACTAACGGTCAGTTAGAAAGAACCATACAAGTTTTTGAAGATATGCTACGAGCATATTGTCAAGATTTCATGGGTAGATGGGAAGAATATCTGCCTTTGGTCGAGTTTGCTAATAAAAATAGTTATCAGGCAAGTATCCAAATGGCACCATATGAAGTATTGTATGGAAGGCTATGTCGATCTCTAGTTTGTTGGGCTGAGGTGTGATTAGAAATACCTTAGAGAAAGTAGATTTGATACGACAACGTGTTCTTACGACTCAGTTGATAGAAAATTTATGAGGATAGACAAAGACGATCTCTAGAATTTAAGGTGGGAGATCATGTTTTCTTGAAAGTGATGCCAAAAAGGAGAGTAATCAGATTTGGCTAGCGTGGAAAGTTATTGCCAAGATATATTGGACATTTCGAAATACTCGAGAAGGTGGGTTTTGTTGCTTATCGATTGGCACTACCACCACATTTATTTGGTGTCCCTGAGATATTTTACGTCTCTATGCTTAGGAAATATATTTCAGGTCCAACTAATGTAATGGATTGGGCCAAAATTATTTTTGATACAAATGGAAAGTTTAAAAAAATGCAAGTGCGTATCATTGATAGTCGAGACCAAGTTTTGCAACACAAGATGGTGAGACTAGTAAAAGTGATATGACAACATTAAGGAATAGAAGAAGCAACATAGGAACGTGAAGACATGATGCATGTCGCTTATCCTTTTTTATCTAAAAACGAAGTTATGTGTTTTAGTAATTTAATAATTATATAACTTCAGAATATATTTATAATTGTAAAGTTGTATCTGTGAGAATTTTAGGATGAAATTCATTATGGAGGAGAGAAAGTGAAATCCTGAAAAAAAATGAAGAAATAAATAACATGATTTATTTCTGGAAAAAGGGTAAAATAGTAATTTTGTTATAAAAAAATTAACTAAAAATTTTAGAACCTTGATGATAAAATGAATTTTGTTATTGAATTCATCTTGGAAATGGTGACAAATTTTTTCAAATTATGAGGAAGTTTGAATTTTGTTATTTTTCTTAATTTATTTAAATAATTATTAGAATAAATAAATAAATATAAAAAAAAAGAAAATGGAAAATACGATGCCATGACGTCAGCACGTGGCAGAGCATGCACGGTCCATGTGTTTGAAAAAAAAATAAAAAAAAATAAAAAAAATAAAAAAAATAAAAAAAATAAAAAAAACAAAAAAAATAAAAAAAAATAAAAAAAATAAAAAAATAAAAAAATAAAAAAATAAAAAAATAAAAAAAATAAAAAAAATAAAAAAAATAAAAAAATAAAAAAATAAAAAAATAAAAAAAATAAAAAAATAAAAAAAATAAAAAAAATAAAAAAGATATAAAAAATAAAAAAAATATAAAAAATAAAAAAAATAAAAAAAATAAAAAAAATAAAAAAAATAAAAAAAATAAAAAAAATAAAAAAAATAAAAAAAATAAAAAAAATAAAAAAAATAAAAAAAATAAAAAAAATAAAAAAAATAAAAAAATAAAAAAAATAAAAAAATAAAAAAAATAAAAAAAATAAAAAAAATAAAAAAAAATAAAAAAAATAAAAAAAATAAAAAAAATTAAAAAAAAATTATTATAAAAAAAATTTAAAAAAACTGCGTGAATCCAGAAAATGGTTGATGCCTATAGAGAATGGAAAAAATAAAATTCTGGAGAGAGTAAGAGAGTCTTTGTGTTGAGGAAAAAAAAAATATATATATATATAAACTTGAATTTCTTTTGATCGTAATGGATTATTCTAGAGTCAGAATAGAATAGTCTAAGGACTAAAGTTGCTCTACGTGATGAGATCTTTAGTTTGACATCAAAATTATAAAGTTTCCATGAAATTTTCTAAAAGGTAGCGATTTTCTCTTATCAAAATTCTTTCAATTTAAAAGTAATAAATGATCATATTTTATATTTCAATTCGAATTGTTAGAAATGTCATTAGAAATGGTTAATTGGTAAAAAGGCTATGGGTTTTGTTTAGTAAAATTTAGTGCAGGTGAATTGGGTTTGGATTGTTATAGCTGTGTCTAAAACCTCGTTTAATCATAAATGACATACTTGCATTTCATATGCACGGGAACATTTCATATATATGGGTGGGTACATGATATATATATACATATAAAGGTGTATGAAATGTATTTGGAGAACTCGAATTAGGATAATGCCCAGATTAAGTTGTGTGATATTTTTTCTCGAGCATGACTATTATAAATTTTTGAACTCGAATTGGGACAACCTATAGGCTGAGTTGCATGGTGATTTTTGAAAAATATCCAAGGAAACAAAATATTTTGTCGGAGAAATGTCCAATATATTTTTCGGAGGAGGTTCATATTTCTCAGAGTAAATCCAAGAAATTCATTTTTATTTAAAGAAATGTTCAATATGTTTTTTGGAGGAGTTTCATATTTTTCGAAATAATTCCAAAAAAATAAATATTTAATTACTAAAATTCACCAAATTACCGACAAATTATTTGGTCACTAATTCGGTGTTTTTTGGTCGGTAAACCAAATAGCTACTAATTACCGACCAAAATATTTGATCGTAATTTTACTTATCATTAATTTTTTTACCAACAAAAAAATCAATCGGTCGGTAAATTATTGACCATTTACCGAACTTCTACTAACAAATAATTACCGACTATATTCTGACAATTTTTTGAAAAATATTTAAATTGGTACATTACTCTCCAAATGGTCGGTAATTAACGACCATTTACAAACCATTCACCTACAAATAATTACCAACTAAATTCCAATTTTTTTCCGACCAAAAGCAGTTGGTCGGTAAATTGTCTCCAAATGGTCGGTAATTACCGAGCAACTAAAGACCATTTACTGATAAATAATATTCGACCATATTCCAACTATTTTCCGACCAAAAGCATTAGGTAGGTAAATGATCTCCAAATAGTTAGTAATTACCGACAATTTACAGACAATTTACCAACAAATAATTTTCGACTATATTTCAACCATTTTTACACCAAAAGTATTAGGTCAGTAAATGATCACAAAATGGTCGGTAATAACCAAAAAAAATGCGAACAAAAACTGACCAAAATATTTTAAAATCATTGATTGGTAATTGATCTCCAAAAGTATTACCGACCATTTGGTGACCTTTTACCGACCATTGATATTAAAAAATTTGGTCGGTTTTTGGTCGCAATTCTGTCGGTAATTACCGATCACTTTTTTTTAGTTTTGATGTAGTTGCTGCAGAAACATATACAGATAACACAAAAAAATCTAATTAATTTCCAATTTTGATGCAGTTGCTACATAAACATATACAGATAATACAACAAAAAAAATTCAATTAACTCTAGCAAATAACTATATATACTGCATATATATATATATATAATACATCAAGAGAAAATAAAAAAATGAAATTCAAATCAAAGTTTAAGGCATTGAAAAAAAATGGGTGAAATAGACTCAATCATCCAACCTAGTTTCATAATCATTATACTACGATGTATCTGGTCCACACAGTGAGGTGTCGGGTACTAAGTTAAATTTGTCTACTGCTACTAGTCTTGATGTAGTTGCTCCAGGTGTTACTACAAGTGATGGAGTAGATGCTATAGCTGGAGCATTATGCCGAAAAATCCATGGTAGATCATTAGGGTTGAACTGTAGTCCTCTTGCCTGAAACATTTTTGTAAGTCAGTCAAAAAACATACGCAACTCATCCCTATCATCCTCATAGTCGATCATGTGTTGCTTTGTATCGACCAACTGATACTGTATTGCATTTCGTATCATGTCCTGAAATTCCTCCATCGTCGAGAACAAATTCTAAATTAGTTCTGAAAATTCGGCTTCATAATCTGGTCATCTATGCGAGTAGAATGATGATGTCGACGAACCGATGCCATAGACGGGCATCTTCTCCTTGCCATCATAGCCACTTACCAAATCTAATTCGTATCATCTGGTAGAGCTGATGAATGAGAACTACCTGTTGCACAATCACATGAACCTGAAGTAGACTTGGAATACGCTTAAATCGCTTCAACTAACATTTCTTCATATCTCGCCTAATAAAAATGTACGAAAAGAATTTTAATTTATATTCAAACAAAAAAAAAGAAAAGTTAAATTTTTTTAATGAAACTTACATTTGCTGCACGAGATCTTTGATCAACGAAAGTTTGATTATCACGAGCCTTCGTATGCATGTATCCGAATAAGTGAGGAGCATTGGGCTTCTTACCCTCCTAGCATGTCCATGATTACATACAATACATATGTTAATTCTATTGAAAAAAAAAATTTCTTATGAGAAATGAAATTTAGGCATAATTGAACACATTTCACAAAGTAATAAACATAAAAAGTATAAATTAGAAATAATACCAATATTTATTCGTGCTCATGAATAGAGCAAGATCCAAAAGTGTGTGTAGACATGCCACTACCCTCCCTAGCCCGCTCTGAGCGATGGTTGCCGCTCTATTTATCACACCTCTTCCTATAATACAGATCATCCCAACTGCTCCGCCACTCCTTGAAAATATGATCCAGGACATTCAAATCTTTTTCTTCTTTGGCCATTTATCTTTGATCTCGTACACCGTGTCTTTATATCGACTAACAGCATGTTTGTAGAACACACTTTTGACCGCCTCCTTTGGTTGTGTCCACCTGTAAACTTTCTGCAATTATAATTAACAAATTTTTAATCAGTGAACAATATAATAAATAAAAGATGTAAAAATTTTTAGGTAGTAATATTTACCTTAAATTCTCTCCAAATAATCAATTGGTCTTTATGTGTGAGAGACATCCAATTATGTCCATTAGGTTTAATGGACTTCTTAAAAATTGTCCTCAACCCTAGAAATTGAAGCAGACGAGTCTAACTTCGTCCTGTAACCCAAAATTTATTAGCAAGTAAGGAAAAAAATAATAAATTGATAAATCATTTGTTAAGTTTTATATCTTACGAATTATCAATTGTAGGATTAAACTGAGTAATGGAGAGAGTCTCGTCTATAGGGTGCTCTAAGGAAGACTCTCCAACATCTCCATCCTCTTCCACCTCTCCCTCCCCATGTCTTTTGATTTTTCATCAAAATCTCAAGACCATTATGTTGATCAGTCAGCTGATGTTGCTGCTGGGGTACTTTCACAGCCTTATCTGTATGATGTGGCATCTCATCCACCCATGATCCTCTACCAGTTTCGGGCATACCCGAGGCCGTACGGCCTATACCATAATTGGTACAACCTTGCAACATGCTACCCTTAGCTCGTCCCCATGCCATATCTGTTAAGAATACATAAGGCAATGAAAATAAACAAAAATGATTAATGATTAAAATAACATAAAACTCACTGTCTACTCATTCTCATCAGAATCATCCAAATCATGTTCGTCTTTTTCTTCAGATGTATTAACATTATTTTCAAGCTCCTCTTCATCACTTGTTATAGACATTTATTTAAAATAATTATTTAACAAATGCGATTGTCTCTAATTATAGTTATATATAATTATATAGACATTTATTTAGATATACAAATATTTATATATAGTTACACACATATAGTTTTAAAAAAATGTTGTTTGTTGTTATACATGTAATAATAATTATCGTTACATGTGGTTATACATATAGTTAAATGTATATTTATAAATGTAGGTTTATATATTTGTTTATTTAATTATTTATATGTATACATATAGTAATGTATAGGTATAGATATAGTAAAATACTTTTTTATATACTACTATATACAAATATATATTAAATATAAGCTGTAAATTTAATATTTAAATATATTTATGCATAAAACTTTTAAAGTTATGCATATAGTAAGATACAATTATTTATAGCTATATATTATTTATATATAATATATATAGTTATAAATAGTTTTATATAATTAAACATATAGCCACATACAGACATATTCATACAAGTAGTTATAAGTAGTTATACATAAATATATACAATGTTATAAACAAATATTTTGATTTAATTATATGTATACATATATGTATATATAGTTACAAATATAGTTATATTTAATTATATAGACATTTATTTAGTTATACAAATATTTATATATAGTTATACACATATAGTTTAACATAATGTTGTATGTTGTTATACATCTAATTATAAATATTGTTACATGTGATTATACATATAGTTACACATATAGTTATACATATAATTAAACATATATTCATGCATGTAGGTTTATATATTTGTTCATTTTATTTTATATATTTATAAATTTAGTAATAATGTATAGGTATAGATATAGTAAAATACTTTATTATATACTACTATATACAAATATATATTAAATATAAGCTGTAAATTTAATATTTAAATATAATTATGCATAAAACTTTTAAAGATATACATATAGTAAGATACAATTATTTATAGCTATATATTATTTTACATATAATATATATAGTTATAAATAGTTATATATAATTAAACATATAGTTATATATAGATATATTCATACAAGTAGTTATAAGTAGTTATACATAAATATATACAACGTTATAAACAAATATTTTGATTTAATTATATGAATATATATATGTATATATAGTTACAAAAAAAAATATATAAAATTATATAGAGTGTTACATAGCTATACAAATATTTATATATAGTTATACACATATAGTTATAAATATGTTTGTAGTTAAAGATATATTTATATATAAAATATATATAGTAATACATTTAGTAAAATATAATTATATATAGTTATAATTAGGATACATATAGTATATATTTTTTATAATATAGTTATATAGAATTATACATATAGTTATACATTATTATATAGTTAAAAATTAGTTATGTAAAGTTATAAAATAATTATAAAAATAGTTTACTTTTTTATAAATATAGTTATAAATACTTTTATATAAAATGACATATGATTATTTAATTAAACATGTGTATCTATATAATATTTGTGAATAAAATATTTTTATATATGTTACTTAAATATTATTATATTTATATGTAACACTTTTATAAATAATATATAGTTTATATATCACATTTATATAAACATTATCAATATTCTATATTTATATAAAAAATATAATGCAACATAAATATTTACAAAATTGTATAATCATTTAATGTTACATAATTGGTATATAAAAAATTATATAAATGGATAGTCTTATGTAAATGTTGTATAGATATTTATAAACATTAATACATATGTATAAATATTTATATATTATATTATATGTTTATATAAACATATCAATGTGTATTTATAATGCAATACATTTATATATATTAAAGTATAGACATTTATACATAATGTTATATGATTATATAAATGTATAAAAGTTTATATATACTATTATATGTTTATAATTTATTTGGATACAACAAAAATATAACTCATTAACATTAATATTATTTTTTCTTAAGTTATAGAAGCAGATTAATCAATCATTATATATTTATTTTGTATTTATATAATAAAGTATAGACATTTAAGATTAACATTATATAAAAGTTGATTTAATATTAATCATTATATATTTAGACACATAGACACATATACACATATACACAGACAAATTGAGACATAGACACAGAGATAGATGGACATATAGATAGATAGATAGATAAACAATTAGATATATAGATAGATAAATAAATAAACATATAGACAAAAGACAGATTGATAAATAGATAGATAGATAGATAAATATGAATATAGAGAGATATATGGATAGTTATATCATAAAATAGATGGATAGATAGGCAAATAGTGAGATAGACAAATATACATATAGACAAATTGTTGATAGATAGATCATAAAATAGATAGATAGATCATAAAATAGATTGATAGATAGGCAAATAGTGAGATAGACAGATATACATATAGTCAGATGGACACAATGATAAATATATGGAAAGAAAGACAGATAGACAGATAGACTAAAAGATATATAGATATACAAAAAGATAGATAGAAATATAATTAGATAGATAGATAGATAAACAAATAGATAGATATACAAATAGATAATTAGATTGATAGATAGACATGCAGACAGATAGTTAGATATACAAATACATAGATAGGTAGGTAGGTAGATAAGTAAATAAAAACATATATAGATAGACAAATATATGGATAGACATAAATAAATAGATAGACATATAAAAAGATAGATAGATAGACATATAGATAGATAGATAGACAAATAGATTGATAAGTAGATAGGCAGATAAAGTGATAAATAAATAGACATATAGATAGATTAACAAATAGTTAGATAGACAGATAAATTGATATATATATATATATATAAGATAGATATATAAATAAATAGATAGACAAATAAATAGATAGATAGATTAACAACTATGTAGATATATCAATATACTGATTGACTGATAGATAAATAAATAATTTGAAAGTTAGATAAATAGATATATGGATTTATTGATATATATTTATAGATAAATAGACTGGTATATTGATTCATATATTAATAGATAGATTTATTGATAGATAGCCAGATAGACAATTAAACATATATACAAATATACAATTTGACAAATAAATAGATCAAAAGATAGATAGATAGACAATTACACAGAAAGATATATAGATAGACAGATAGACAAATAGACAAATAGATATATATATATATAGATTGATAGATATATATAAAAATAGATAGATATTAATATATATAGATCGATAGATAGACAGATTGACTAATACATTGATAAATAGAAAAATAGTTTGATAGTTAGAAAAATAGATAGATAGATATAAATATAGATAGTTGGCATGTTACTTAGATAGATTGATACACATATAGACATTTAGATAAAAGATAGATATATAGATATAAAAATAGGTATTTAGAAAAATAATCAAATAGATAGATACACAAGTAGATACATAGACAAATAGATGATAGACAAATAATAGAAATATACATAGACAGTTAGATATTAATATAGATAGACAGAAATAAAGATAGACATACAAACTGATAGATTGATAAACTAATAGATAGATAGAAAAATAGACATATAGATAGATAGACTAATAGACACATAGATAGATAGATTGTCTAATAGAGTGATAGATAGAAAGAAAGTTACTTAATTAGATAGAAAGATTGTTAGACTACTACACGAATAGATTGATTGACATACAATGATTTATATCGATACAAATATAGATAGACAAATAGATAGATATACAAATAATCCTGTAGAGAGATAGATAGATAAATAAAAATATATATAGATAGAGAGATTGAAAGAATCAGAGATAGATAGACAGATAGTTAGATAGACCATTAGATAGATAGCCAAATTGATAGATTGATACTTAGAGTGATAGACTAATAAAAAATGAAAGAGAAAGATATATAGATAGATAGATCGACAGACAAATAGGCAGATCAATAAATTTATAGATTGACAAATATATATATATATATATATATATATATAGATAAATAGATAGATAGACAAATGATAGATAGATAGATAGAGAAATAGATTGATAGATAGACAAATAGATAGATAAATAGATAGATACACAAATAGACATACATATAGATAGATAGATAAAAGTGAGATAGATAAATAATGAGATATACAGAAAAAAATAGAGACTTAGACACATAATAAGATAGATAGATAAACATATTGATAGATAGCTAAAATGATAGATAGATAGATATACAAATAGTTAGAAATACAGATAGATTCATATATATATATATATATATATATTGATATATAGATAGAAAGATAGATTGGAAGCCAGAAAGAAAGATACATAAATATAAAGATATATAGATAGAAAAAAACATAATTAGATAGATAGAAAGATAGACAGACATATATATAGATAGATATTGACATATAGATATATATAAAGATAGAAAGATAGACCAGATAGATTGATTGATTTATACATAGATAGACATATAGACAAGTTTACAAATAGAAAGATAGAGAGATAAACAGACAAACAAATAGGCATAATAATAGAAATATAGATAGATATATTTATAGATACACATATAGTTATACAAATAGATAGATGGATAGAAATATAGATGGATAGAAATATAGATAGGTAGAAAGATAGATATATACATAGATAAATAGATAGATAGACATATAATTAGATAAAATGATAGATAGATAGACATATAATTAGATAAAATGATAGATAGATAGATACACACAAAGACACATAGTAGATAGACAATTAGGCAAATAAATTGATTAAAAATAGATAGATAAACAGACATATAAATAGATAGATAGACACATAGATAGATAGAAATATAGGCAGATACATAAATAGATAGATAAATAGATTGATAGATAAATAGATAGACACATAGATAGATAAGTATATAGGAAGATAAAATAATAGAAATATGGTCATATAGATAGATAGTCAAATAGCTGGATAGATGGATAGGCAAATAGATATATTGGTTGATTGACAGTTAAATAAATATACAGATATACATAGACTTTTAGATATAAAGTTAAATAGGCACATAGACATATTTACAAATAAATAGTTAGACAGATAGGGAGATAGACAGATAAATAGATATAGAAATCGATAGATATGCATGTATAAAGATAGATAGAAATATAGATACACAGATAGACAGATAAACAAATAGATAGATAGATATATAGTTAGATAGTTAGACTATTATAAAGTTAGAGAGATAAATAGATAGACATAGATAGATAGATAGATATATTGGTAGATTAATAGATATATAGATATATAGATTGATTAACAGATAGACAGAAAGATAGATAGATAGATAGAGAGTTAGACACATTAAAATATATAGATATATAGATAGATAGACAGATAGATAATTAAATAAATAGATAGATTGACAGATAAATATATTGATAGATAGACAAATACATAGATAGATAGATATATATATATATATATACATAAAAACATACAATGAATGATAGATAGACATATTGACAGAAAGATAGATGAACAAATAGATTGATAGATAGACAGATAGATAGATAAACAAATATACAGATAGATAGATATAAAGATAAATCAGTAGATATATAGATAGATAGATAGATAGATAGATAAATAGATATATAGATAGATAGATAGGTAGAGAAATAGTCAGATAGATATACAGACAGATACACACACACACACACACACACACACAGACAAATTGATAGAGAGATAGATATACAAATAGATAAATAGATAGATAGTTAGATAGAGAGATATATATAGATAGATGGATGGATAGATAGAGAGATATACATATAGATAGATTGATACATAGACACATAGAAAGAGAAAAAGATAGACATATAGATAGATAGAATTATAGCCAAAAAGATAGATAGATAGACGGATAGATATAAATAAAAATAGATAGATTTATATAAAGATATATAGATAAACAGATATATAGATACACTAATATATAGATAGCCATATAAACAGATAGTTACATAAATAGATAGATTGATATACAAATAGGCAAATAAACATATAGACATATAGATATACAGACAAATTGACAGATAAACAAATGGACAGACAGACAGATAGATGGATAGATAGATATAAAATAGATAGATATAAAATAGTTAGATATATAGATATATAAATATAGAGATAGACTAATAGACAAATAGATAGATAGACAAATAGATAGATAGACAGACAGATAGGCAGATAAATAGTTAGATAGACAGATAGAAAAAATGAAAGATATAGAAATAGTTAGACAGATAGATATATAGATAGATAGATAGATAGATAACCAAATATACATATATATAACAAGATAGAAAGTTATATAGAGATTTAGATATATAGATAAATAAATGAACAGATAAATAAATATCCAAATAGAAAAATAAATGTATAAAATGTTAATTGAATTAGGTAGATAGACCAATAGATAGATAGATATATAAATAGATAGATAGATTGAAAAATAAATAAATGAATAGATAGATATATAAATATATGGAGAGTTCAACATTTAGATATATAGAAAGATAGATATTTAGACACAAACAAATATACACATAAAATATATACACATAAATACAAAGTCACATAGATGGACATATAGTCAGATAGATAGATAGACAAATAGATATACAGATAGATAGACAATTAGACAAATAGAAAAATAAATAAATAGACAAACAGATTGATAGATAAATAGATAGTAAAATATAGAGATAGACATATATAATTATAGATAGATAGACACATAGATAGATAGATAGATAGATGGAAAGAAAGTCAAATTTAAAGATAGACTAAAAGATATATTGATAGATAGATATATAGATACATAGATTGACAAATAAAAAGTTATATAGATAGATAGATAGATTGATTGGCATATATATAGATATTCAAATAGATAGATACTCTAATAGATAGAAAAATATGAAAATAGTTAGATAGACAAATAGACAGATTGACACATAGGTAGATAGAAGAATTTGTTGATATACACATATATAGAAAGAAAAATAGATAGATAGACATATATATAGATAGATAGACATATAAACAGATAGATAGATTGACACATAGATAGATAAATATATAGATAAATATATAGACAAATAGATAAATTGATAGATAAATAAATAGATAGGTATATAGATAGACAAATAGATAGATAGACAAATAGTCAGATAGTTAAATAGATAAATAAATAGTCAAATAGATAAATAGACAGATAGACAAATAAACAAATAGATAAAAAATAGATAGTCAACTAGACAGATAGACTGATATATTGATAGCTAGATAGACAAATAGATAGATTGATAGATAGAAAAATAAACATATAGATAGATTAATAGATTAATTGATAGACTGAATGATTGATAGATATAAAGACATTCAGATAGTTATACTACTAGAAAGATAGATAGATAAATAGAAAAAATAAAAAGATAGAAAGATAGACAGATTGATTGATTGATAAAAAGCAATTTATACAAATAATCAAATAGATAGATAGATAGATTCATAGATAAATAAATAGATAACAAGATAAATGTATATAGAGATAGACATATAGATAGATTGATAAATATACAAATAGATAGTTATGAAAATAGATAGAAAGAAACATACACAGATATACAGATAGATTGATAGATATATAGACAAATAAATAGATATGAAAAATAGTCAAATAAATAGATAGATAGATAGATAGACAAATATATAAATAAATGGTACATAGATAGACATATAGATAAATAAATAGAAAGTTAGTTAGTTAGATAGTTATATAATTATATAGGTAGACATATAGAAAAAAAATATAGATAGATAGACAGATAGACTGATAGATAGATCTATAGATTAATAGATAGATATATAGATATATAGATATATAGATAGAATGATAGATAAATAGATAAATAGATAAATTGATAGATAGAGAGATATATGATTTGAGAGATAGACATATAAAAATAAATTAAAGAAAGAAAGATAGATAGATAGACAAATAGTTAGATAGATAGATAGGTTGACAGATTATTAGATTGATAAATAGATAGATAGGTAGATAGATAGATAAATAGAGAGATAGTTAGATAGCAATACACATTGGTGAAAAGATAGATAACTAGATAGATAAATAGACAGCTAGATAGTTCAACAAATAGTCAGATAGACTGATATACTAATAGACTAATAGATAGAAATATAGTTAGATAATCAGATAGATATAAAAAAAGATAGACATATTGATTGATAGCCTGATTGATAAATTAACAAATAGATATATAGATAGATAGATAGAAAAACATATAGATAGATTGATAGATAGAAAGACAGACAGATAGTTCCATAGATAAATAGTTAGACAGATAGACAGATAAAAAGTTAAATAGATAGATTGTTACATAGATTGATATGATATATAGATATTTAAATAAATAAACAAATAAAAAGATGGACGTATAGATAGATAGAAAAATATACATTTAAATAGATAAAATATAGATAGCTATAAAGATAGATAGAAAAATAGATAAATAAACAAATAGAAATATAGATCGGTAGTAAATAGATAAACTAATACACTAATAGATAGCAAGATAGATAGATAGATAAATAGACACATAGATAGATAGATAGATCGGTAGATAGACACATTTACAAATATATAGATAGATAAAAAGCTAGATAGATAGATAGACAGAAAAATAGACACATACACACAAAGACATAAAGATAGATAGATAGATTAATAAATATATAAGTAGCCAAAAAGATAGACAAAAAGATAGAAAGGTAGATATTAAATAGACACATAGGCACATTGACAGATGGAAAAATAGATAGATAGATAGACAGGTAGATATATATATATATATATTCATATAGATAGACAGACAGATAGGTAGGTAGGTAGATATATAGAGAGAAAAATAGATATATAGATAGAAAGATAGATAAATTGACAAATACATAGATAGACAGACAAACATACAGAGATATTAATATATAGATAGAAAGATAGAGATATAGAATGATAGACTAATAGAATATATGAAAAATAGATAGATAAATAGATAGAAAGATAGCTAGTTTGTCATAAAGATATATAGACAGATATAAAGATTTATAGATAGATAGATTGAAAAATTGTTAGATAAATATGTATACACTTATATATATATCGATTGATAGAAAGATAGATTGATTGATAAATATACATGCAGATAGATAGATAACTATATAAATAGATAGACAAATAGACAAATAGATACATTATAAACATTATATATAGATAGGTAGATATGTAGATAAATAGTCAGATAATGAGATATACACATAGACAGATAGATATATAGATAGATACATATACTGATAGATAGAAAGATCGAGATATAGATATGCAAATAGACTAGAATACAGATTTATAGATAGATAGAAAGAGAGATTGGAAGATAGACATATAGAAAGATAGATATATACAGAGATAGATAGGTTTAATGATAAACAGATAGACAGGGAGACTGCTAGAAAGATTGAAAGAAATAAATAAAGATAAATTGATAGATACATAGATTGCTAGATATATAGATAGGCATATAGATAGATAAATACATAAATAGATAGAAACATAGACATATAGACACACACACACACACACATATATATAAATATATATAATAGATAGATAATTTGATAGATAAATAGTTAAAATGATAGATAGATAGTTAGATAGACAAATAGATACATAAATAGATAAACATATCGATAGATAAGGAGATATAAAGATAGACAGATAAAAAGATATCTAGATAGATAAATAGATAAATAAATATATAGATAGATGGATTGATAGATAGATTGACATATAGATTGATAACTAGATAAATAGTCAAATAGATAAATAGAAAGATAGATAGTTAGATATACATATAAATCAATAGACAGATAGATAGATAATAAGATAGGTAGATTTGAAAATATGAAGATATATAGATATATAGATATAAAGGTATATACATAGATAGATAGATAAATAGATTAACGGATGGATAATTATATAGATAAATACTTTGAAAGATAAGCAGATAGTCAAATATATATATAGATATATAGATAGATAAATAGATAGACATATAGATAGATAGACATATAGAGAGATAGATAGATAGATAGATAGACAAACAAATAGATCGATCGATAAAAATATAGATATATAGATAGCTAAAGATATATACAAATAGATAAATAGATAGATAGATCAATAGATAGTTAGAAAGATAAATAAATAGTTAGATAGTTAGATTGAAATATAGATAGATAGACATATAGATACATAAACACATAAAAAGATAGACAAATAAACAATATACATATAGGGTGATACATAGATAACAGAAAGACAAATAAACAAATAGACAAATAGACCGATAGAATAAAAAATAGATAGATAGTTTGGTAGATAGAAAGATAGATTGGTAGATTAATTGATTGATACATAGACAATTAGATTTAAACAATTAGAAAGATCAACAAATAAATAAACAGATATATAGATAGATAGATAAATAGATAAACAAATAGATTTGTAGACAGATAGATTTGATGATAGATAGATTCACAAATAGATAGTTGTATAGATATAAAGATAGATAGATTGATTGATTGATAAAAATATATATAGATATATATATATATATATATATATACAAATTGACAGATAGAGAGATATATAGATAGAGAGATAGAAAAATAGATAGATAAATAGATAGATAAATAGATAGATAAATAGATAGATGGCTTGATTGATAAATAATGAATTAGATTGATAGAAAGATAGAAAAATAGAAAGATTAATAGATTCAAAAATTGATAAATAGATAGTTAGATAAAAATATCGACCTATAGATAGTAAGATAGATAGACATATATATAAATAGAGAGATAGACACAGACAGATAGTTAGGTAAATATATTGATAGATCTATAAATAAATAGGACAGACAAATAGTTGGAATGATAAGACTTATAGACTAATAGACTA
>JAREIK010002644.1:0-11731 GCA_029783825.1 Sapria himalayana | reverse complement strand
TCGCAAACTTTTTATTTAATGTAAAATCAAAATTCCTTGTTATTCCCTATACCTTGCTAATTAGCTAGAGATTTTATCACTAGCTAAATTTTCCTAGATAAATTTCCCTAGCTAAATCGATATTTTTTTATAGTGATCTATCAATATATATATATATCTTCATATCTATCTATTTATCTATCTATATGTCTATCTATCTTTCTGTATAGATGTTTATCTATCTAATTATCATTTAATGTATCTACCAACCTACCTATCTATCTATCTATACGTTTATATGACTATATGTCAATCAATCAATCATGTTGTCTATCTATCTATCTATTTATCTCTATGTCAATCTATCTATCTATTTATCTCTCTGTCAATCTATCTATCTAAGTATATGTGTATCTATCTATTTTTCTATCTCTCAATCTTTCAATCTATTAATCTATCAATCTATGAATCTATCAATATGTCTATCTATCTATCAATTTGTTTATCCAACTAATTGTCTAACTTTATTACTATATATCTATCTATCTATCTGTCTGTCTATCTATCTAATTATCAAACTATTTAACTATCTATTACTCTTTTAGAATATTTGTTTATCTGTATATCTTTCTCTCTATCTATTTATGTGTCTATATGTCTATCTATCTATCTATCTATTAGTATATCTGTCTATCTATCTATCTTTCTATTTTTATATCTATTTATCTAGCTATCAATTTGTCTATTTGTCTATTTGTTTGTGTCTATATGTGTATATGTATATCTATCTATCTGTCTATATATCTTTGGGTCTATGTGTCTATTTGTTTGTATCAACCTGTCTATCTGCCTATATTTCTATCTATTGATCTATTTATTTATCCATCTTTCTCTATATCTTTATATATGTCTATATATTTATTTCTATATCTATCTCTCTATCTATAAATCTATCTGTTAATCTATATATCTGCCTATATTTTTAGCTATCTATTTATCTATGCATCTATCTATCTGTTTATATATCTATCTACTTATCTATCTATCTATCTATATAACTATTTGTCTATCTATGTATTTGTCTATCTATATATCTACCTATATGCATATCTATCTTTCTATTTGTCAATCAATCAATCTATTTATCTATTTATCTATCTATCTATTTGTATTTCAATATACCTATCTACCTATCTACCTATCTTTCTATCTATCTGTTTATAAATCTATATATCTTTCTATATGTGTATCAATATATCTATCTATCTGTCTATGTGTCTATCTATCTGTATATCTATCTTTCTATTTGTCTATCTATCTGTCTATCTATCTATCTATCGATCTATTTGTCTATCTGTCTATCAATCTATCTATCTATCTATCGATCTATTTGTCTATCTGTCTATCTATCTATCAGTCAATCAATCAATCTATCTATCTATCCATTAGTATTTAAGTCTATCAATCTATCATCCTTTATGTTTGTGTCAATTTGTATTTTAGTCTATCTTTCTATTAGTCTATGTGTCTATCTATCCCACCCTCTATCTGTCTGTCTATCTGTCTATCTATTTATCTATCTATCTATCTAATTATATATCTAGTGAGCTAAGATCCATATTTTACTCAACTTTATGTCAGTTTTGGCAATGACACGTTAAATAAAGTTATTTAGGTAAGGTAACTTTACCCATTACATCTCATGCAAACCTTAGATATTTATGGATTTTGACATCATATGTCTTGGCATGTTTGAATCCCATCTAATGCCATTAAGCCCAAACTATTTTGATAACTTATAAAGTTAAACCATTTTTAACATATTAGGGTAGCACACATTACTCATCTTGTATTATTATTGTCCCTAATGTACTTTCTACTTTTGTAGAACCCACATTAATGTGATAAAAGGTTTGACATGTGTTGTAATATGGATGACATGTTAACTTAAATTTATTTGATGGATCTTGATTGATTTTAATTTTCAATTAATAGATCTCATCATATATCTAGTCCACAATATCCATGTAACATCAATACATACCAATCTCATACATGCATATAATAAATAGGTCACAGTATGACTTAATCTAGATTGATATCCACACAAGCCAATAGAATATCAATAGTCATAATCTAGGTAGTATAAGTAGCTCCATGACGTTGATTTGACCACAACTGTGCGCATAGGCACCTAGCTACTTCATCATCATGGTTGCATTACATGACTTCAAAATATGTTTGCATTAATCTCTCTGATTTATTAAGAACTATTAAAAAATTACAATAAAACAATAATGACATGAAAGCCATATTTAATATCACAACCCTTGTGAAAAAAAAAATACTCTACCAATCACATTGGTTAAAAATGCCTTATTATGCACCATGCGAAGCAACATAACATACAAAATATATAATGTTATCATATAGCATAAACAATTTGCATTAAAAGAACTAAATTATAATAGTCGTGAAATAAAAAACACTTAAATTTATAAGGTGTTACATAGAGCTATTATGGTGGTTCTTCTAGCTAGTTAGCAGATGGGGTCAGGGCGAGCCGCCCTTGTGGGGTTAGGGGTAGTATCCCAGAAAAAAAAAATTAAAATTTCCATTGATCTCATCAATAAATATTCATTGATCTTATAAATAAACTTTTACTAATCTCATTAATAAATTTTTTATTGATCTTATCAATAAATTTAAAATAAGCAGAAAGCCATCAAAATCATATTAAAATACCATTTTATGTAATCTCATTACATATAGGGCTTATTTTGGCACCACCATAAATAATCACTGATAAATCAAAATTGATATATGAATTTAGTCCATGTATTAATCTGATTAAGACAACGCTAGAATCATATATCATGCAATTAAACACTATAATTGCAATATCCCATTAGGATTCTCAATCATACTAACGAATCCTTCTAGGATTTGGATTCAATCAATTAATACCTTAACAAAACCTATTAAATATGTCAATCGAACAAACCATGATATCATATATATTCAAAAATATAAATCTTGTCATAATCATATAACATCACATACATACAATCAAATATGACATAATTTTTATGAAAATACAAGTTCCTCTGATACCACTATTGTTGTTTTCGGTAGAATATTTACTGTAATTGGAACATAAATGTAGTGGAATTTATAATTTATATTTTTTATAATTTTTAAAATATAAAGAAAGGGAAAAGAAAAGTTACATCTTGTAGATCGATCCATCAAGCCTTCAAAGTATGCGTCATGGTTTATTCGGACCTTCAAAAGTGTTTTCCTATAGATAAACTACCACCTATGCAAGTATCCACACATGAACAAATAATGAATGATCTTGTTGAATGCTAGTTCAGATTCATCTTTTCAAAATGAAAAAATTTCTTACTATTTTATAAAAGATTACTACTTGCATAAATGTCTCACATATATATATACAAGACTACTAGGGTTTTAGTCATAAATGAATTTAATTTCAAAACTCTTTTAAATAATAACAACTTTAATTCAAACCCTTAAAAACTTCTTTTAAATAATTATTCATTAAAATTCAAAGTTAATGTACAAATTAATTATTTATTTAAAATCATGAATTTACCTCAAAATTAAATTCAAATTTAATAATAACTAATTAGTATTGTGGATTTAAAATATCACATCATGTTAAATATATACAAAGAGTTAAAAACTATAACCATTTTTATTCATTATTAATGTGCGACCCTATAGGTTCAATTAACATTGACAATAGGTCGAAATCATATTTTGATCCTACGAGTCATAAGTAACCTCTTACATGACATTATGACTACTCAGGTTAAATAAAAAGCTCATGATCCGAGATAACCGTAATATATCTAATGACATAATTCTTTTATCTCATGATATCTTGATAGAATATATGGCATGGACAAAGTCAACATTATATTATTTTATATTTGATTACTTGAAAACAAATTAGACTGATTAAATAAATGATATTGATCTCCATCAATTTAATTGAGCAGGACCATGCATTTCTCAATCTCAATTATTGAGGGGACCCAAAGATATAAATCTTATAATAAGAGGGACAAATTCCATCTAAATCACTAATATCTAATTACATAATTTTTATTATGTTCAAGTATAACCTTTATAATCATATGATTAAAACAACATTTGATTATATCTAAACACAATATGTCTATGTTGAGAACTATAGTGATCTCAGGTCAAGGAATTTAATAACATAACTATTCGAGATTAACTTATGACTTTGAACCATGTATTAATCTCAAGACGGGTCTATCCAATATTTGTTCTCAATAAATAGATATAAATTTGATTTGTATCTCATACACATATTCATACCACGAATATCAATCAAATATTATACTAATCTTAATTCACTATTATTCACATAACAATAACCGATTAGGAACATTTAAAATACTTAATAATATTATTCAAAGAAATTATATTTAATTAACATGAAAATCATCATAATAAGTAATTCTCACAAATAGTCAAATTACCATATACATACGATAGGCCTATAACACTATTACTAACATATTTGCCTATTAAGTATCTATCTATGTAGCTATCTAACTATCAATTTTCTATCTGTCTATTTGTATAACTATCTATCTATCAACTATCAAATTTTCTATCTATCTATCTATCAATTTATCAATTTGTCTAATTATATATCTATCTATCTATTAATCAATTTATCTATCTATATATCTATTTGTATATTTGTTTATCTCTCTATCTATCAATCTACAAATCTATCTATCTATCAATCTATCTCTTTATCCATCTGTCCATCTGTCTATCCATCTATCTAAATATCTATCCATCTATCTAACTATATAACTTTCTAACTATCTAAATATCTATCTACTTGTCTATCTATCTATCTAACTATTTAAATATCTCACTATCTTTTTATATATCAGTCTATCTGTCTATTTGTCTATTTATCTAGATATCTATTTGTCTATCTAGTTGTTTGTCTTTCTGCCAGTGTGTCTATCCATCTATATATTTATTTAGCTATCTATCTATCCATCAAGCTAACTATCTATATATCTAACTATCAACCTCAACGCCTATATGCATATCTATTTATCTATCTATTTTAAAATTTGTCTATCTATAAATCTGACTATCTATCTATCTATTTATTTTACCAACTATCAAACAATCTATCTATCTAAGTATATATATATATCTGTCTTTCTATCTATTAATTATTTTGTAATTTTTTTTTCTATATTTTTATCTATTTATTTTTCTCTCTATATTCCCATCTACTTATCTGCTTATTAATTTATCTGTAAATTTGTCTATGTATATGTATATCTATCTATATATCTATCTATCTATCTATTTTATCATTCTATCTTTCTATATAACTATCTAATTATCTATGTTTCTATCTATCTATATATATATATTTATCATTCTATTTGTCTATCTGTCTATTTTTCTATCTACATATCTATCTATCTACCTATCTACCTATCAATCTATTAATATATTTATCTGTCTATGTTTCTTTACGTCTATTTGTCTATTTGGCTATTTTTTTATCTATCTATCTATTTATCTGCATATATGCCAATCTATCTATCAATACATCTCTTTATCTATGTCTATCTATCTATTTGGTTATCTCTCTATCTATTTATCTATATGTATATCTATTTATCTATCTATTTTTCTATGCATATATATATATTTTATCTCTCTATTTGTCATTTTTTTTCTATCAATATAGATGATCTTCTATTTAGTATATATGTCTATATGCCTAAATGTCTATCTATCTATCTTTATATCAATCTAACTATTTCTCTATTATTTTATCTTTCAATATCTCTATATATATACATCTGTCTATCTATATATCTTTCTATGTTTCTATAATCTATCTATCTATTTTTCTATCTATCTAACTATCTATCTATTTATCTATCAGTGAATATGTCTTTTTGTCTATTTATATATCTCTCGATCTCTTTATCTATTGATCTGTCTGTCTATCTATCTATTTATATATCTATTAGTCTATCTATCAATCTATTTATCTATCTATTAGTCTATCTATCTATCTATCTATCTGTCTATTTGTCTATTTTTTTTATCTGCTTATGCCTCTATTTACCTATCAATGTCTATGTCTATATATCTATCTATTTAATTGTTATCTCTATCTATTTAACTATCAATCTATCAATATAGCAATATGTTTATTTTTCTTTCTGTCTATCTATCTATTTGACTAACAGTCTATCTTTGTATTTGTATATTTAACTATCTATTTATCTATATATATCTATTTACATATCTCTATATGTGTCTATTTGTCTATCTATCTATCTATCTATGTGTCTATTTATCTATCTGTCTATCTATATATCTATTTATAATTCTATTTGTGTCAATCAATCAATCAATCTATATTTTTATTTATCTAATTATTTATGTGTATCTATATATCAATCTAACTATCTATTTATATGTCTGTCTATCTATCTATCTATATATTTCTTTATTTTTTTTGCCTATCTACCTATGTGTATAGCTATCTTTATATCTATAAGTATATCTGTATCTTTCAATTTATCTATCATTCTATTTCAAAAATAATCTATCTTTATATCTATCTTTTTGTCTAACTCTCTATTTTCTTATTAACCTACTAGCCTATCTCTATTTTTATCTATTTGTCTAGCTATTTATCTATGTATCTATATGTCTATCTTTCTATATGTATATCATTCATTTTGTCTATTTATCTATCTGTATATCTATCAATTTGTCTATCTATATATCTATCTATATATTTATATGTATATATAGCTATTTGACTATCTGTCTTTATGACATTCTATGTACCTATTTATCTTTCTATCAATCTACCCATCTATCTAACTATCTTTCTATCTATGTGCCTATCTGTTTATATAACTATCTATTTCTCTGTCTATCTATATTCTATCTTTCTATCAATCTATGTATCTATCTATTTATCTATTCATCTGTCAATATGTTTATCTATCTATGTATTTGTCTAACTATTTATCTATCTTTATATCTATCAATCTATCAGATTATTAATCTATATGTCTATCTATTTATATGTCTATATTTATATTTATAAATCCATCTTTCTATTTATTTATTGATCTATCTATCTATTTGTATATATGTTTATCTACATATCTATCTTTCTTTCTATATGTCTAACTATTAATTTGTCAATCTATCTATCTCTCTATCTTTCTTTCTATATATCTATCTATCTGTCTACATGTCTATCTATTTATTTGCCTATTTGATTATTTGTCAATCTATCTATCTCTATATCTGTCTTTTAGTTTATCAGTCTATAAGTCTATGTGTCTTTGTGTTTATTTATCAATCAATCTATCTATCTTTCTATATGTTTAAATATCTATCTAACTATATGTCTATCTATCTATCTTTCAATCAATCAATCTATATATCTATTTATCTTTCTGCTCATCTATTTGTCTATATATCTTTCAATATATCAATCATTTGTTTATCTATCAATCTATGTAATTATCTAACTATCTAATTCTCTATCTGTCTATTTATATAACCATCTAACTTTATTTCTGTATATATGTATATTAGTCAATTTGTATATATATATATATATATATAATTATATATCCATCTATCATTTTTTCTACATATCTATCTATCTATAAGTCTATCTGCCTATATGACTATTATCTATCTATCTATTTATTTGTCTATCTATCAAATAGTTTATATATCTATCTTTTTATATATCAATATGTCTATCTATATATCTATCTATCTATATTTTTGTCTACTTAGCTATCTATTTATTTGTCTATTTGTCAATCTGACAATTTGTCTTCAACCTATCAATCTCTTTATTTTTATAATAGTATATAAGTCTATACGTCTATGTGACTATCCAGCTATCTGTCTATCTATCTTTTTTTTGTCTATCTATCTTTTTCTCTAAATATATATTTATATATTTGTATATCAATATATCTGACTATCTGTCTATCTGTATACATATCTTTCTGCCGATATGGATATCTTTTTATTTGTCTATATGTCTATATATGTATCTATGTATCTATCTATCAATTTATCTATTAATCTATAAATCTATCAATCAATTTAAATATCTTTCTATCTGTTTAAATCTCTAAGGGTCAAACAATATAGTTGTTGATCTATATATTAATGTATTTGAGTAACTAATTAACTATCTTTTTTGTCTATTTATCTATCTATCTATCTATTTGTCTATTTTATTTATCTATTTGTCTAATGTCTATCTATCAATCTATCTATTTATCTATCTATCTATCTAACTATCTATTTGTCTATAAATCAATCTATCTATCTATCATACTATTTGTCTATCTATTTCTCTATAAATCTTGCAATCTATCTATCGATCTATCTACCTATCTCTTTATCTAACTTTTTGTCTTTCAGTCTATAAGTCTCTGTATCATTCCATCAATCAATCTATCTGTCTATTAATCTATTTGTCTATAAAATATTTGCCTAACTTTCTATTTATGTCTATCTATATTTCTTTATATAGATCTATCTATCTATCTATCTTTCTCTCTATCTATCAATCTTTGAATCTATTAATCTATCTATCTTTTTATCTATCTAATTCACAAACTATCTAACTATCTATCTATCTATCTGTATATTTGAAAGTCTATATATCTATTTGTCTATATGTCTATTTATCTAACTATCTATCGATATATATGACTATCTATATATCTAACTATGTATTTGTATATCTATATATGTATTTATCTATATATCTATATATCTATATATCTATTTATCTATATATCTATTTATCTATATATTTGTCTATTTATTTCTTTATCAATCTATGAATCTTTCAATCTTTCTATATGTTTGTGTGTCTAGATCACTATCTATATATTAGTCTATTAGTCTATAAGTCTTATCATTCCAACTATTTGTCTGTCTATTTATTTATATATCTATCAATATATTTACCTAACTATCTGTCTGTGTCTATCTCTCTATTTATATATATGTCTATCTATCTTACTATCTATAGGTCGATATTTTTATCTAACTATCTATTTATCAATTTTTGAATCTATTAATCTTTCTATTTTTCTATCTTTCTATCAATCTAATTCATTATTTATTCAATCAAGCCATCTATCTATTATCTATCTATTTATCTATCTATTTATCTATCTATTTTCTATCTCTCTATCTATATATCTCTCTATCTGTCAATTTGTATATATATATATATATATATATACTCTATATATATTTTTATCAATCAATCAATCTATCTATCTTTATATCTATACAACTATCTATTTGTGAATCTATCTATCATCAAATCTATCTGTCTACAAATCTATGTGTTTATCTATTTATCTATCTATCTATATATCTGTTTATTATTTGTTGATCTTTCTACTTGTTAAATCTAATTGTCTATGTATCAATCAATTAATCTACCAATCTATCTTTCTATCTACCAAACTATCTATCTATTTTTATTCTATCGGTTCTATTTGTCTATTTGTTTATTTGTCTTTCTGTTATCTATGTATCACCCTATATGTATATTGTTTATTTGTCTATCTTTTTATGGTTTATGTATCTATATGTCTATCTATCTATATTCAATCTAAACTATCTAACTATTTATTTATCTTTCTAACTATCTATTGATCTATCTATCTATTTATCTATTTGTATATATCTTTAGCTATCTATATATCTATATTTTTATCGATCGATCTATTTGTTTGTCTATCTATCTATCTATCTATCTCTCTATATGTCTATCTATCTATATGTCTATCTATTTATCTATCTATATCTATATATATATTTGACTATCTGCTTATCTTTCAAGTATTTATCTATATAATTATCCATCCGTTAATCTATTTATCTATCTATCTATGTATATACCTTTATACTATATATCTATATATCTTCATATTTTCAAATCTACCTATCTTATTATCTATCTATCTGTCTATTGATTTATATGTATATCTAACTATCTATTCTTTCTATTTATCTATTTGACTATTTATCTAGTTATCAATCTATATGTCAATCTATCTATCAATCCATCTATCTTATATTTATTTATCTATTTATCTATCTAGATATCTTTTTTATCTGTCTATCTTTATATCTCCTTATCTATCGATATTTGTTATCTATTTATGTATCTATTTGTCTATCTAACTATCTATCTATCATTTTAACTATTTATCTATCAAATTATCTATCTATTATATATATTTATATATATGTGTGTGTGTGTGTGGTCTATATGTCTATGTTTCTATCTATTTATGTATTTATCTATCTATATGCCTATCTATATCTAGCAATCTATGTATCTATCAATTTATCTTTATTTATTTCTTTCAATCTTTCTAGCAGTCTCCCTGTCTATCTGTTTATCATTAAACCTATCTATCTCTGTATATATCTATCTTTCTATATGTTCTATCTTCCAATCTCTCTTTCTATCTATCTATAAATCTGTATTCTAGTCTATTTGCATATCTATATCTCGATCTTTCTATCTATCAGTATATGTCTCTATCTATATATCTATCTGTCTATGTGTATATCTCATTTCTGACTATTTATCTACATATCTACCTATCTATATATAATGTTTATAATGTATCTATTTGTCTATTTGTCTATCTATTTATATAGTTATCTATCTATCTGCATGTATATTTATCAATCAATCTATCTTTCTATCAATCGATATATAATAAGTGTATACATATTTATCTAACAATTTTTCAATCTATCTATCTATAAATCTTTATATCTGTCTATATATCTTTATGACAAATAGCTATCTTTCTATCTATTTATCTATCTATTTTTCATATTTCTATTAGTCTATCATTCTATATCTCTATCTTTCTATCTATATATTAATATCTCTGTATGTTTGTCTGTCTATCTATGTATTTGTCAATTTATCTATCTTTCTATCTATATATCTATTTTTCTCTCTATATATCTACCTACCTACCTATCTGTCTGTCTATCTATATGAATATATATATATATATCTACCTGTCTATCTCTCTATCTATTTTCCATCTGTCAATGTCCTATGTGTCTATTTAATATCTACCTTTCCTATCTTTTTGTCTATCTTTTTGGCTACTTATATATTTATTAACTATCTATCTATCTTTATGTCTTGTGTGTATGTGTCTATTTTTCTGTCTATCTATCTATCTAGCTTTTTATCTATCTATATATTTGTAAATGTGTCTATCTACCGATCTATCTATCTATCTATGTGTCTATTTATCTATCTATCTATCTTGCTATCTATTAGTGTATTAGTTTATCTATTTACTACCGATCTATATTCTATTTGTTTATTTCTCTATTTTTCTATCTATCTTTATCGCTATCTATATTTTATCTATTTAAATGTATATTTTTCTATCTATCTATACGTCCATCTTTTTATTTGTTTATTTTATTTAATATCTATATCATATCAATCTATGTACAATCTATCTATGTAACTTTTTATCTGTCTATCTGTCTAACTATTTATCATGGAACTATCTGTCTGTCTTTCTATCTATCAATCTATCTATATGTTTTTCTATCTATCTATCTATAGACTATT
>JAREIK010002643.1:30373-60017 GCA_029783825.1 Sapria himalayana | reverse complement strand
ACTCAATTTATTCTATAATTAAAATTATATTAAAAATGAATAAATAATTAAAATGAATAATTTAAATTATAATAAAAAAAAATATTGAGATTTTTTTAATTTTTTAGGTATACCAGTTTAAAAAGATTATCTATTAGGGTTTTCGAGATTTTGAGTTATTTAATAAGTGTTTAGGCATTTAGTAGTTTATAGGATTTATTTAAACAATGAAATAACAAAAAAAAATTATTTTTGATATTTTCTCACATTTTCAAAGGTTTTAACCTTGAAAATTTAATAATTTTAAATTATTTTTAAAAATGTGAACACAATATTTAGTAATAAGAACATATATTATATAATAAACACTAAATATAAACAATTTTATTGATAGATATGATATCAATTATCAAAAAATAAATTAATATGCTATTATTAATATGATAGATATTAATTAAAATTATAATTGCAAAACTTAAAATTCTTCAAAAATCAAAGTAAAATTTATACCAAATAATAATTTTTTCCTTTTTTAGTTTTTACTTCTTTTTATATGCTTATTTTTTTGTTGATGAAAAAATAAATTATTTAAATATATTTAAGGTTTACGAGTTTAAAGTTTTAAGTATTTATGGGCTTTTGTGTTTAGGAGTTTATAGATTTAAGTATTTAGGCATTTTGTGGTCTATAAGTTTTATCTAAACAATGATATAACAAAAAAATTATTTTTATTTTTTTTTAATTTTTAAGGTTATAACCTTTAGAAATATAAAAATTTCTAAATTTTTTTTCAAATGTAAATATAATATTTAGTAATAATAATCTTAATAAATATAAGTCATTTAAATTCAATATAAATAATCACATTGCTAGATATTATAATAATGATCAATAAATAAATTAATAAACTATTATAATAAGATAGATATTATTTATAATTTCAAAATCTAAATTTATCAAAATCAAAGTATTTTTACTAAATAATATTTTTTAATATTTTGCTTTTTTATAAGTTTATATTTTTGTTATTAAAAATAATTTTTTTAAATTAAATTTGTCTTCCTCATAAATTATTTTGTTATTTATTATTCTATAAAATAAACTAATAAATAATTAAAATGAATATTTAAAATTATAATGAATACAAATAAAATTGAGATTTATTATTTACTATTAGGATTACAGGTTTAATGGTTTAAGTATTTAGGTGTTTTGGGGTTTATTCATTTAAGTGTTTATGCCTTAGTGATTTATCTAATTTTTGAAGCTTATAACCTTCGAAAATATAATAATTTTTTAATTTTTTAAAAATGTGAATATAATATTTGTTATAATAATCTTGATAAATTATATATACGGAAAATCAATAAAATAATTTTATTAATTGATATTATAAAAATGATCATTAAATAAATTAATAAACTATTATATTAGAATGATATAAATTAAAAATATAATTGCAAAATCTAAATTATTCGAAATTAATTTAAAATAAATACTAAATAATAATATTTTGTTTTAAAAAATTTTGCCTCTTTAATGATCTTATATTTTTTGATGAGAAATAAATTATTTATCTATTATATCTATCTCACTAATAATTTATTTTGTAATTAATATCTATAAAAAATAAACTGATAAATAATTAAAAAGATATTTAAATTATAATGAATACTAATAAAAATGAGATTTATTATTTATATTTAAAGTATACTAATTTAAACACTTATGTATTTATGGGCTTCGGGTTTAGAAGTATAGTCATTAAGAATTTAGGTAATTTTTGGTTTATAGATTTTATTTAAAAATTATAACAAAAAATATATTTTTTTATTTTTTTTCTTATTTTCAAATGTTATAACCTTTGAAAACTTATATTTTTTTTTTTTTAAATATGAAAATATTATTTTGTTATAATAATGTAAATAATTATATATTATGTAAATTCAATATAAATAATTTTTTTTTTGATATTATTGATACGATAATAAATAAATTAATAAAATTTTATTAATAAGATAGATATTAAATAAAATTTATTTGGCAAACCCTAAAATGATTCAAAATCAAAGTAAAATTATATTAATAAGAATTAGATAATTAATAACTATTATAATAAGATAAAAATATACAGGTTTTATAAAAGATTATATATTTTAGGAGTTTGGGATTGTAAGACTTTAGTTATTTGAGTGTTTTAGGCATTTAGTAGTTTATATGGTTTTATATCAATACTAAAATAAACAAAAATTATTTTGTTATTTGTTCTCATGTTTTTGAGGATATAACCTTTGAAACTTAACATTTTTAAATTTTTTATAAAGTGAATACTATATTTAGCTATGATAATCTTGATAATTATATATCATGTAATCTAATCTAAACCATTATATTGATATATATTATAATAATGATCATACAAAAGATTATTAAACAATTATTAATAAGATAAATATTATTTAAAATATATTTAAAAAACCTAAAATGATTGAAAATCAAAGTGAAATATTTTACTAAATTTTAATTTTTAATTTTTAATTTTTTTATCCATTTATAAGCTTATATATTTTTTGATGAAAAATAAATTATTTAAATTATATTTTTTCTCACTATTAATTTATTTTTAATTTATATTTCTATAAAAATAAACTAATAAATAATTAAAATGTATATATAAAATTATAAGAATACTAATAAAAATGAGACTTATGATTTATTATTTTAGGGTATACCTATTTAATGGTTTAAGTTTATTGTGGTTTTGGGTTAATGAGTTTATTGATTTATATGTTTACACATTTAGGTTTTATTTATTGATTTATAGGTTTTATTTAAACAATGTAATAATAAAATTTTTTTTATGAATTTTTGTGATTTTCAAAGGTTATAACCTTTGAAAATACAAAAATTTTTTAATAGTTCTAAAATATGAATACAATACTTAGTTATAATAATCTTAATAATTATATTTGATGTAAATTCAATATAAAAAATTTTATTAATATATATTATTTTGATGATCAAAAAATAAATTAATAAACTATTATTAATAAGACAGATATTAATTAAAATATATTTGCAGAACCCAAAATAATTCAAAATCAAAGTAAATTATATTACTAAATAAAATTTAAAATTTTTGAACTTTTGTTTATTTTTATAAGCTTATATTTTTTTTCATAAAAAATAATTTATTTAAATTATATATGTCTCACTCATTATTTATTTTGTCATTAATATTTCTATAAAAATAAACTAAAAAAATAATTAAAATCAATATTTAAAATTATAATGAAAACAAATAAAAATGAGATTTATTATTTATTATTAGGTTATATAGGTTTAATGGTTAAGTATTTAGGTGGTTTTGGGGGTTATGAGGTAGAGATTTAAATGTTAGGCATTTAGTGGTTTATAAGTTTATTTAAATAATAAAAGAATTATTTTTGTGATTTTTATCATTTTTGGAGGTTATAACCTTTGAAAATATAATAAGTTTTTAAATTTTTTACAAATGTAAATATAATATTTACTTATAATAATCTTAATAACCTATAAGATATTTAAATTAAATATAAGTAATTTTATTGTTAGATATTATAAATTGATCAAATAATAATTAATAAACTATTTTTAATAGATTAATAGCAATTAAAATATAATTGCAAAACCTATATATAATGATTCAAAATCAAAGTAAACTATATTACTAAATAATAATTTTTTGTTTTTAGATTTTTAATTCTTTTTATAAGCTTATATTTTTTTTTGATTAAAAATAAATTATTAAAATTTTAGTTGTCTCGCTCATTATTTATTTTGTAATTAATATTTCTATAAAAAATAAACTAATAAATAATTAAAATGAATATTTAAAATTATAATGAATACAAATTAAAATGAGATTTATGATTTAATATATGTGGTATATAGGTTTAATGGTTTGATTAATTAAAAGTTTTGTCGTTTAAAAGTTTATCAATTTATGTTTTTAGGTATTTAATGGTTTATAGGTTTTATTAATATAATAAAAATAAAAATTTTTTTTTAGATTTTTCTGATTTTCAAAGGTTATAACCTTTAAAAATAAAATAATTTTTTAAATTTTTTGAAATGTGAATACTATGTATAATTATAATCATAATAATTATATATCATATAAATTCAATATAAACAATTTTAATGAAGGATATTATAATAATGAACAAAAATTAAATTAATAAACTATTATTAATAATATAAATATTAATAAAAATATATTTACATAACACAAAATGATTCAAAATCAAATCAAAATATATTACTAAATAATAATATTTAATTTTTATAATTTTTCTTCTTTTTATAAGCTTATATTTTTTTTATTAAAATAAATTATTAAAATAATATTTGTCTCACTCGAAATTTATTTTGTAATTAATTTTTCTAAAAAATTAAACTATAAATAATTAAAATTAATTTATAAAATTATAATAAATAGAAATAAAAATGAGATTAATTATTTATTTAGTATTATATAACTGTTAAAAGGTGTATGTATTTAGGGGGTTCGGTATATATGAGCTTAATTATTTAAGTAAGTAAGCATTTAATGATCTATAGGTTTTATTTAAAAAATGAAATAACAAAAAATTTATTTTTTTTATTTTTTCACATTTTCAAAGGTTATAACCTTTGAAAATTTAATTATTTTAAAATTTTTTTCAAAAGTGAATACAATATTTAGTCATAATAATCATTATAATTATATCATATAAATTCAATATAAACATTTTTATTGATAAATATTCTAATAATGATGAAAAAATAAAATAATAATCTATTATTAATAAGATATATACCATTTAAAATATATTTACAAAACCTAAAATGATTCAGAAGCAAAGCAAAATATATTACTATATAATAATTTTTTGTTTTGAAATTTTTTTTTCTTTTAAAAAGTTTATCTATATTATTTTGGTGAAAAATAATTTATATAAATTATATTTGTGTAACTCATAATTTATTTTGTAATTACTATTTATATAAAAATAAAAAAATAAATAATTAAATTTGAATATTTAAAATTAAAATGAAAAAAAATGAGATTTATTCTTTATTATTTAGGATATACCGGTTTAATTTAAATTAGATCTGTCTCACTAATAATAAATTTTGTAATTAATATTTCTATAAAAATAAACTGATAAATAATTAAAATAACAAATAAAATTATACTGAATAATTAAAATAATTTATTTTGTTCCTTTCTCAACTCAAGAATGATTGCTAAAGCTCTAACCAAAATAATAGGAGCTTTTACTTTATCTCTATTATGTCTCATCATATTTGATGTTGAATCACTGGGCTACAAAGGTAATTTCACTCATGTACACTAACAGACCAAACCAATGTTGTACCCCTATGTGTTGAAATAGCTAGTTGTTGAGGATGCTATTTATATTGATTATTGTAATTTCTTCTAAAATATCTTTAATGCACACACTCAAAGCAATTTTTTTAAAACATACTTCTCCTCGAAAAAAATTACCACCATGTAGGCTATTAGTACAAACTACCCCTAGGGTGGTTTGGGTAGTGCAAGAAGTATGGGCTCTCATTCAATCAAGAATCAAAAAATTTATTTTATTGGCATGTCTAAGCCTTTTTTTATATCCTCATGGATATGAAAAGTATCATTTATTTCTTTTTATATTAAATGAGTTATGTATACCAGCTCACATTCCCCAAAAAGGTGTAAATGAATCATATTCAAATGTATAAAAGGTTTTAATCATTGCTCGAAATATTAGTCTTGCATATTGACACTTGAGGTCACAAATCAAAAAAAAATGCCATAGTGATATTTCCAATCCCAATAATTTTAGATATAAAATGTTATAAAGAGTAGTACTTGAGCTTTTACTATTTATAGGGTCATCACTTTTGTTCATGAGGAATGTCCAAAGTTACAATCATTCCTAGTGCAATGACTTTGCAATATAAAGATAAAATGCACAAGCTATGGTCATATCCAATACAGTGACCAAGTATTATAGTAATTAAATATGTATTCAAGATCATTCTTAAAGCCATTACAATATGTTCAACAGAGAGACACAAGTTATGGCATATTCTCATCGATATGACTTTATGTTCTAGAGACAAAATATACAATCATGACCATTGCTAATGCTACAATAATCTAAAGCAAGAAAGAGACTGAAACCATAACTCACCCCTTGAGGCATGACTTTGTGTTAAATATACAAAAAGTTAAATCTGTGACATTCCTAAAAGTTGTGAATTTCAATTTAAATTTAACACTTAGTCATTGGATTATAAAACTGCAAAACATGAGATTTAGGATTTAGGGTTTATGGACCAGGGATATAGTTTATGGTTTTTTTTGTTTTTTTTTGGAAAATACACACTTTATTTATCATTTAGGCACACAACTTACAAGAGACTAAAAAGCTGACTAATTTAGGCTAGCCCACCAAATCTTATGCACCTTAATGATTCTATGCATAAAATACTTAAAAAAACATAATGCCTAAGAATTCCAAGCGTACTAATACAACTAAAATCACCTGGAATTCCAGGACTTGAGAGTTGGCATTGAGTCATTATGCGCACAGCATCCTTTCCATTCAGATTTTTCCAAGCCATTTGGAGGAACCTGAATGATGCACCATATTAAAACTATGCAAATATAAGATTGTGCATGTGTGTGACATGCATCATCAAGCATTTGCCTATGTCATTGCTATGCAATGGAATACATGTAAAACTAAATACCCATAAATCCACAAGTCCATATCTATGACACTTTGTCAATTCATTCTCACCTTTGAATTCCACATTCATTTGCTCCAAAGATCCTCAAAGAAGTATCTCTTGGGTTAGAATCCTTACTCCTCAAGCTCCAAGATGCGGCTGTATGTTGTACCGACAAAATATCAAAAAATATTCATGCATCGGTGTGCATGTGTGATGAGGTCCATCTGATAGTCTAATTATCTATGCGTACAATCAAGCTAGAATACAAATAAAATACAATATGCTATAAAGATCAGTCTTCTGCTCCAGGGAGTTTAGCATCTCCTAATGTGTATTTATAAAATGCATTAGTGGGCCCCACTTAGAGATACTCATGGGTCCAGTTGCCCTCATTGCATGCTACATAGAGAACATACAAGATTATGTGTGTGAGTATGTAATGATCCCTCTCTACAACTACATGGTGCATACAAAGTCCAAAATACAAATAAGACTACAAACATAAACTACAAGTTTGAATCTTTTGCTCCCGTATGGTTGGTCTGGACTCCATTGCTTACTCGCCCTGCTTTGTGATGCTTTAGATTTTTCAGCCTCTCTAATTAATCATGGATTACCCGCTAATCCTGTATGGCGATGGTTGGGTTGCCCTCTATGCTGCCTGATAGGGCTAGTGGGACCTACTCCTAGCTACTCATGGGTTTACTCCCGACACTTTGCTCGATCTCGTCAGTTGTCTGTATGTTATCATCCCGACTTTCTAGTGGGGCCCTCTACAAGCTGGTGGCCCATACTTCTGGCTGCTTCCAGGACTTGCTGGCCCCTCTAAATGCTACACCAAAATGGACAAGAATATGTGCACGTGTGTACTATGGTCATTCGCTATGTGTTTGTGGTGCAGTAGTATCAGGGTTTAGGAGTTTAGTAATTTAATTATTTAGGTATTTTGTGGTTTATAGGTTTTATTTAAATAATTAAATAACAAAAAATTATTTTTATGATTTTTTCTTATTTTCAAGGTTATAACCATTGAAAATATTATAATTTTTAATTTTTTTTCAAATGTTAATACAATATTTAATTATAATAATCTAAAAAATTAAATATCATGTAAATTCAATATAAATAATTTTATTGATCGATATTATAATACTGATCATAAAATAGATTAATAAACTATTATTAATAAGATTGATATTAGTTAAAATATATTTGCAAAACCTAAAATGATTCAAAATCAAAGTAAAATATATATTACTAAATAATAATTTTTTATTTTTAAATTTTTGATTCTTTTTATAAGCTTATACATTTTTTTGATGAAGATAAATTATTTAAATTATATTTGTCTCATTCATAATTTTTTTTTGCAATTAATATTTCTATAAAAATAAACTAATAAATAATTAAAATGAATATTAAAATTATAAAGAATACAAATTTATGATTAATTATTTAGGATATACTCGTTTAATGGTTTAAGTATTTAGGAGTTTAGGAGAGTAGTGATTTAAGTGTTTAGGCATTTAGTAGTTTATATGTTTTATTTAAATAATGAAATAACAAAAAAATTAATTTTCAAATTTGTTATCGATTTTGAAGGTTATAACCTTTATAAATATAATAATTTTTAAATTTTTTCAAATGTGAATTCAATATTTAGTTATAATAAAATTAATAATTATATATCATGTAAATTAAAAATAAACAATTTTATTGATAGATAATAATAAACTAAATATAAATATAATAATGATCAAAAAATAAATTAATAAACTATTATTTATTGATAGATATTTTTATATTATTTATAAATACTTAAACATTTAAAGATGGTTTAAATGTTTAAGTATTTAAGGGTTTTGGGGTTTAGAAGTTTAATGATTTAAGCATTTAGGCATTTAGTTGTTTATAGGTTTTATATAAACAATAAAATAACAAAAAATTTATTTTTGTGATTTTATCTCATTTTCAAAGATGATAACCTTTAAAAATATAATAATTTTTAAATTATTTTCAAATGTAAATAAAATATTTAGTTATAATAATCTTTATAATTATATATCATGTAAAATCAATATAAACAATTTTATTGATAAATATTCTAATAATGATCAAAGAATAAATTAATAATCTATTATTAATATGATAGATATCAATTAAAATATAATTACACAACCTAAAATAATTCATAAGCAAAGCAAAATATATTACTATATAATAATATTTTGTTTTTAAATTTTTTTTTCTTTTAAAAAGTTTATCTATAATTATTTGATGAAAAATAATTTATATAAATTATTTGTCTAGCTCAATTTATTTTGTAATTATTATTTATAAATAAATAAATAATTAATTAATTAATTAAAATGAATATTTAAAATTATAATGAAAAAAATTGAGATTTATTATTTATTATTTATTATTTTGGGATACTATTTTAATTTAAATTAGATGTGTCTCACTAATAATTTATTTTGTAATTAATATTTTTATAAAAATAATCTGATAAATAATTAAAATAAAATTGTAAAATTATACTGTATAAAATTTAAAATGAGATTTATGATTTATTATTACTATATACCAGTTTAATGGTTTAAGTATTTATCGGTTTTTTCATTTAGGATTTTAGCAATTTATGTTTTTAAGCTTTTAGTGGTTTTTACATTTTATTAAAAAAAATATAATATCAAAAAAAATTTTATAATTTTTTTTCATTTTCATAGTTTATAACCTTTGAAAATATAATAATATTAAAAATTTTTTGAAATGTAAATACAATACTTAGTTATAATAATATTAATAATTATATATCATATAAATTAAATAAACAATTTTATTGATATATATTATAATAATGATCATAATTAAATTCATAAACTATTGATATTAAGATAGATATTAATTAAAAAATAATTACAAAAAAAAATTGATTCAAAATTATAGTAAAATATATTTCTGGAAAACAATTTTTAATTTTTAAATTTTTACTTCTTTTATAAGCATAAATATATTTTAAAATATATTTGTTGCACTCATAATTTATTTTGTAATAAATATTTCTATAAAAATAAACTAATAAATAATAAAAATGAATATTTAAAATTATAATAAATAGAATTAAAAATTAGATTTATTAATTATTAAGTAGTATATAGCGGTTTAATGGTTTATGTATTTTTGCATTACGGGGTTTATGAGTCTACTGATTTAACTGTGTATGCATTTAGAAGTTTTTATGTGTTATTTAAAAAAAATATCAAAAAATTTATTTATTTTATTTTTTGATATTTTCAAAGGTTATAACCTTTGAAAATATATTAATTTTTTAATTTTTTTTCAAAATTGAATACTATATTTAGTTATAATAATCATTATATTTATATAACATATAAATTCAATATAAATATTTTTATTGGTAAATATTATAATAATGATCAAAGAATAAATTAATAATGTATTATTAATAAGATAGATGCCAATTTAAATATAATTATGAAACCTAAAATGATTAAGAAATAAAGCAAAATATATTACTATATAATATTTTTTTTGTTTTGAATTTTTTTTTTAAAAAGTTTATCTATATTTTTTTGATGAAAAATAATTATATAAATTATATTTGTCTAACTCAATTTATTCTGTAATTAATAATTATATAAAAATAAACAAAATATCTCAATTTATTCTGTAAAAATAAATAATTAAAAAGAATATTTTAAATTATAATGAAAAAAAATAATATTTAGATTTATTATTTATTATTTATGTTATACCGGTTTAAATTCATTATCTATGTAGGGTTTTCAAGATTTAGGAGTTATTGATTTATGTATTTAGGCATTTAGTGGTTTATAGGATTTATTTAAACAATGAAATAACAAAAAAATTATTTTTGTTATTTTTTCACATCTTCAAAGGTTATAACATTTGATAATATAATAATTTTAAAATTTTTTTAAAATGTGAATAAAATATTTAGTAATAATAATCATTATAATTATATATAATATAAACTAATTATAAATAATTTTATTGATAGATATGATATAAATTATCAAAAAATAAATTAATAAACTATTATTAATATGATAGATATAAACTAAAATATAATTACAAAACCTAAAATGATTCAAAATCAAAGTAAAATTTATTACTAAATAATAATTTTTTGTTTTTAAATTTTTACTTCTTTTTATAAGATTATATATTTTTTTTAAAGTAAATTATTAATATTATATTTGTCTGACTAATTAATTATTTTGTAATTAATATTTATATAAAAAAAACTAATAAATATTTAAAATGAATATTTAAAATTATAATGAATACAAATTAAAATGAGATTTGAGATTTATTATTGCTGTATATGTAATTTATTTTTTGATAATCTGTTTGTATAAGCAAAAATTTTTTCTTTTTTAATAGTTTCATCTAAGTGTAGGAAAAGAAATATTAAGAGGCTGGGGATGCAGCAGTAGTACAATAACAGAGGTTTCACTAACCAGACAGCTGGCCAAAATTGGAGTAGAGCCTGACCCGTCTCATGATCCGACCCGCTTCCGTTAAATGAACCGAGAAAAATTTTAATATAAAATGTTTTGTAATTTTATTTTTGGGTGGCTATTTTTGGACACGTGGAACTATTCATCGTCTCTCTCTCTTCTCTCTATGTGATTTATCCCGACTATTCTGTGTGCTACATACTGTAAGACATTTCTGTCGCTTTAATATATAATGCATAAGCATTTTCTAGTGGATTTAGCTAGTCATACTGAGCGACTAGCGAAACACATTATTTTGGGTATTTATTTCTCGTTTTTTAATTCTATCATTGATGGTTGCAGAATTGTGATATATATATTGCTTGTTTTATGTTGTTTCTGTGTTTCTGTATCTCAATCTCACTAGTGTGGAAGCACAATTTCTCAACAATTATATATGGTATACTAGTTTAATGGATCGATTATTTAGAAGTTTTGTCGTTTAAAAGTTTAGCAATTTATGTTTTTAGGCATTTAGTGGTATATAGGTTTTATTTATAAAATAAAAATAAAAATTTTTTGAAATGTGAATACCATGTATAATTATATTAATCTTATTAATTATATATCATATAAATTCAATATAAATAATTTTAATGATAGATATTATACTAATGAACAAAAATTAAATTAATAAACTATTATTAATAATATAAATATTAATTAAAATATATTTACAATACACAAAATGATTCAAAATCAAAAAAATATATATTACTAAATAATAATATTTAATTTTTAAATTTTTCCATCTTTTTATAAGCTTATATTTTCTTATGATTAAAAATAAATTATTTAAATAATATCTGTCTCACTCGATATTTATTTTGTAATTAATTTTTCTAAAAATTAAAATATAAATAATTAAAATGAATATTTAAAATTATAATAAATAGAAATAAAAATGAGATTTATTATTTATTAAGTAGTATATAGCTATTATAAGGTTTATGTATTTATGGGTTTCGGGTTTTATGATCTACTATTGTAAGTAAGTAAATATTTGGTGGTCTATAGGTTTTATTTAAAAATGATATAACAAAAAATTTATTTTTTGTATTCTTTCTCATTTTTTAAGATTAAACCTTTGAAAATATAATAATTTTTAAATTTTTTCAAAAGTTAATACAATATTTATTTATAATAATCATAATAATTATATATCAAATAAATTCAATATAAACAATTTTTTTCATAGATATTCTAATAATTACCAAAAAATAAATTAAAAATCTATTATGAATAAGATTGATATTACTTAAAATATAATATCAAAACCAAAAATGATTCAAAAGCAAAGCAAAATATTTTACTTAATAATAATTATTTGTTTTTAAATTTTTATTCTTTTTATAAGCTTATCTATTTTTTGATGAAAAATAATTTTTATAAATTATATTTTTAACTCATAATTTATTTTATAATTAATATATATATATATATATATATATATATATATATATATATAAATTAACAATCAAAATGAATTTTTTATATTATAATGAAAACAAATAAAAATGAGATTTATTAATTATTATTTAGGGTATATCGGTTTAAAGGATTATCTATATAGGTGTATCGGGATATTATAGTTTAGTGATTTACGTGTTTAGGCATTTAGTGATTTATAGGTTTTATTTAAACAATGAAATAACAAAAAAAAATTTTATTTTTTCACGTGTTCAAAGGTTATAACCTTTGAAAATATAAAATTTTAAAACTTTTTTTCAAAAGTGGATACAATATTTAGTTATTATAATTATTTAATTTATATATCATATAAATTCAATATAAACATTTTTATTGAAAAATATTCTAATAATTATCAAAAAATAATTTAATAATCTATTAGTAATAAGTTATATATCAATTAAAATATAATTACAAAACCTAAAATGATTCAGTAACAATGGAAAATATATGACTATATAATATTTTTTTGTTTTAAATTTTTTTCTTCTTTTATTAATTTATCTATATTTTTTTGTTGAAAAATAATTTATATAAATTATATTTGTGGAACTTAAAATTTATTTTGTAATTAATATTTATATAAAAATAAACAAATAAATGATTAAAATGAATATTTAAAAGTATAATGAAAAAAATAAAAATGAGATTTATTATTTATTATTTAAGTATATACATGTTTAAAAATATTATCTATTTAGGGTTTTCGATATTTAGAAGTTATTGATTTACGTATTTAGGCATTTAATGGTTTATAGATTTTATTCAAACAATGAAATAATAAAAAATTTATTTTTGATATTTTTTAAAATTTTTAAAAGTTATAACATTTGAAAATATAATAATTTTAAAATTTTTTTAAAATGTGAATACAATATTTAGTAATAATAAATATTATAACTATATATAATATAAACTAAATATAAACAAATTTATTGATAGATAGTATATCAATTATCAAAAAATAAATTAATAAACTATTATTAATATGATAGATATAAATTTAAATATAATTAAAAATCTAAATGATTCATAATCAAAGTAAAATTTATTACTAAATAATAATTTTTTTTTAGTTTTTGCATCATTTTATAAACTTATATGTTTTTATTATGAAAAATATATTATTTAAATTATATTTGTATCACTTATAATTTATTTTGAAATTAATATTTCTATAAATTATTTAAATTATATTTAAGGTTTACTTGTTTAAAGGTTTAGGTATTTAGGGGCTTCGGGATTTAGGAGTTTAGATATTTATGTATTTAGGCATATAATGGTTTATATGTTTTATTTAAACAATGATATAACAAAAAATTTATTTTTGTCATTTTTGAAGGTTATAAACTTTGAAAATATACCAATTTTTAATTTTTTTTATATGTGAATACTGTATTTAGTTATGATAATCTTAATAATTATATATCATGTAAATTCAATATAAACAATTATATTGGAATATATTATATTAATGATCAAAAAATAAATTAATAAACTATTATTAATAAGATAGATATTATTTTAAATATATATGCAAAATGAAAATTTATTCAAAATCAAAGTAAAATATATTACAAAATAATACTTATATTCATGTTTTGCTTCTTTTTATAAGTTTATATTTTTTGTTATTAAAAGTAATATATTTAAATTATATTTGTCCTCCTCATAATTAATTTTTAATTTATAATTCTATAAAAATAAACTAATAAATAATTAAAATGAATATTTAAAATTATAATGAATACAAATAAAATAGAGATTTATTATTTATTATTCAGGATATACTATTTATTGGTTTAAGTATTTAGGGGCTTTGGGGTTTAGTTATTTAAGTGTTTAGGCCTTTAGTGATTCATAGTTTTTATTTAAAGAATGAAAAAATAAAAAATTTAAGTTTTTGATTTTTTTTTTTATTTTTGAAGGTTATACCATTTAAATTATAATAATTAATAATTTTTTTTAAATGTGCATATAATATTCAGTAATTATAATTTTAATAATTATATATAATGTAAACTCAATATAAATAATTTTATTAATAGATATTATAATAATGATCAATAAAAATTTAATAAACTATTATTAATAAGAATGATATAAATTAAAATAAAATTGCAATATCTAAAATGATTCAAAATAAAAATAAAATATATTACTAAATAATTAATTTTTGTTTTTAAAATTTAGCCTCTTTTTATAAGGATATATTTTTTTTTTGATGAAAAATAAATTATTTAAATTAGATCTGTCTTACTAATAATTTATTTTGTAATTAATATTTCTAGAAATATAAACTGATAAATAATTAAAATAAAAATTTAAAATTATACTGAATAAAAATTAAATTGAGATTTATAATTTTTTATTAATGTACACCTATTTAATGGTTTAAGTATTTAGAGGTTTTGTCATTTAGGAGTTTTGGAATTTATGTTTTTAGACATTTAGTGGTTTATAGGTTTTATTTTAACAATAAAATAACAAAAAAAAAATTGTAATTTTTTTTTCATTTTCATAGGTTATAACCTTTGAAAATATAATAATATTTAAAATTTTTTGAAATGTGAATTTAATATTTAGTTATAATAATATTAATTATTATATATCATATAAATTCAATATAACAATTGTATTGATAGATAATATAATAATGATCAAAATTTAAATTAATAAACTATTAATAAAAAGATTATTATTAATTAAAAAATATTTACAAAACCCAATTTGATTCAAAGTTAAAGTAAAATGTATTACTGGATAATAATTTTTAAATTTTAAATTTTTACTTCTTTTATAAGCATATATTTTTTTTAATTAAAAATAAATTAATTAAAATATATATGTCGCTTCATTATTTAATTTGTAATAAATATTTCTATAAAAATAAATTATTAAATAATTAAAATGAATATTTCAAATTATAATAAATAGAAATAAAAATTAGATTTATTAATTATTAAGTAGTATATTGCGGTTTAATGTTTTATGTATCTAGGCATTATGAGATTTAGGAGTTTTCTGATTTAACTGTGTATGCATTTAGTGGTTAATAGGTTTTATTAAAAAAATAAAATAATAAAAAATTTATATTTATTATTTTTTGATATTTTCAATGGTTATAACCTTTGAAAATATAATAATTTTTAATTTTTTTTAAATGTGAATACAATATTTAGTTATAATAATCATTATAATTATATATCATGTAAATTAAATATAAATAATTTTTTTGATAAATATTCTTATAATGATCAAAAAATAAATTAATAATATATTATTAATAAGAAAGATATCAATTAAAATATAATTACAAAACCAAAAATGATTCAGAAGAAAAGCAAAATATATTACTATATAATAACTTTTAAAAAAAATTTTTTTTTTTTTAAGTTTTTCAATAATTTTTTGATGAAAAATAATTTATATAAATTATATTTGTCTACCTCAATTTATTTTGTAATTACTATTTATATATAAATAAACAAATAAATAATTAAAATGAATATTTAAAATCATAATGAAAAAAAAATGAAATTTAACATTTATTATTTCAGGATACCAGTTTAATTTAAATTAGATTTGTCTCACTAATAATTTATTTTCTAATTTATATTTCTATAAAATAAATTTATAAATAATTAAAATAAAAATTTAAAATTATACTGAATAAAATTTAAAATGAGATTTATGATTTATTATTAATGTATACCAGAATAATGATTTAAGTATTTAGAGGTTCTGTCATTAGGAGTTTAGCGATTTATGTTTTTAGGCTTTTACTGGTTTATAGGTTTTATTTAAAAAAATAAAATAACAAAAAAAATTTCAATAATTTTTTATCATTTTCATAGGTAATAACATTTGAAAATATAATAATATTTAAATTTTTTTTAAATTTTAATACAATATTTTGTTAAATATTAAAAATTATATATCATATAAATTTACTATAAATAATTTTATTGATAGATATTATAATTATGATCAAAAATTAAATTTATAAACTATTAATATTAAGATAGATATTAATTAAAAAATATTTACAAGACCCAAATTTATTCAAAATTAAAGTAACTTATATTACTTGATAATAATTTTTAATTTTTAAATTAATACTTCTTTTATAAGCATATATTTTTATTAGATAAATAATATATTATTTAAATTATATTTGTCCCACTCATAATTTATTTTGTAATAAATATTTCTAAATAGATACACTAATAAATAATTAAAATGAATATTTAAAAATATAATAAATAGCAATAAAAATTAGATTTATTAATTATTAAGTAGTATTTAGTGGTTTAATGGTTTATGTATTTTGGCATTACGGGATTTAAGAGTATACTGATATAACTTTATATGCATTTAGTAGGGCTGCTCTCTGGACTCGTAGATTCGCGATCCGACCCGAAGTATTGTCCCGAAAGAATCGGGACAGAGAAAAATCTGTTGACTTTGACTTTTCCCGTCACATTCTGTCATATATTTTTTCTTTTGGGATGGTTCGGGATCTTAAGCAATATCCATCCCGAGAACCATCCCATCCTAAAATACCGATATATATATATATATATATATATAAAACATGAAGATGTCACCAATTCCACTACTGCCCATCCAATTCCGACGCACCTATTGCTGTTTCGATGAGTTACAGGCCACCTCACACCATCCCAGCCGTGTTATGTTAGGTCCAGCCCTTGTCCGTCGCACTTCTAGTTGCCTCCACCATGTCTCAGATGCCACTAGCCTTTTGGTTTGTTTTTCTGACAAGAATTAAGTCATTAATTATTATTATTATGTGTCTCAATCAGTTTTGTTGAGTATTGGTTGTGGTGTTGTGGTTGGGCCGAATGGGTGGGCTGAATGTGTTACAGTCAGTTTTGAAGAGCTTGCTTGTTTGAAATATTTATATGTATTCATGCTTAACATATCATTTTATTTAATGGCAATGCAGATGGCACAATCTAACGGTAAATGAAAAATACAATAAATTGAAGATGATCACATCTCAAATGATCAAAGTACTGGTAAGTCCAATCATCATCCTTTCACGAACCCTCTTATTGTTATGGCAGGTTGTTAAATTCCAATTGTAAATGAAAGTCAAGGTACATCTGAACCTCAAGCTCATAAAAAGTATAAGACTGTTGTATGGGAAACTTATGAGATATTAGTTGATTCAGAGGGAAATGAAACTGGAAGGGCAGCTTGTATATGGTGTAGGAATGAATATTTGGCAAAATGTGATCAAGGTACTTCCAATTTATAGAAATACCTGAGATAGACTTGTAGTAAATTTCCACCCAAAAAAGAATTAATAGAAGCTCACAAATGTAAAGTCATGTCACAATCTTTGTTGAGTTTCACTAAAGGTAATAGTTCGGAGGATAACAAATTAACTTGTTGGCAATTTGATCAACAACTAGTTAGGGAGGCTTTGGTGAAAATGATCATAAAAGATGAATTGTCTTTTTGTTTTGTTGAGAGGGATGAGTTCAAGGAGTTTTGTGTAGTTAGTGTGCCTCAATTTAAAATTCCATCTAGGCACTCTACACTCAGGGATTGTTTTTCTTTATTTGTGAAGGGAAAGAAGAAATTATTTGATAGTATATAATCTCATTGTTGTAGAGTTTCATTGACTACCGACACTTGGACTAGCATTCAAAATTTGTCTTATATATGTTTGACTGTTCATTTAATTGATTCTCAATGGAATATGCAAAAAGGCTTTTGAACTTTTGTGTAATTAAAAGTCATTCTAGAGTTAATATTAGAAATGCTATTGAGATTTGCATGAATGAATGGGGTTTGAGAAAGTTGATGTGCATTACTGTTGACAATGCATCAAATAATGATGTTGCAGTTGAAAATTGAAAAAAAGGCTTGTGAAGAAAAGTGTTGTACCTTTGAGAGGAGAGCATTTTCATATGAGATGTTGTGCTCATATCCAAAACTTAATTTTCAGAGATGGCATTGTAGTAGTTGAGGGTGCTATTCAGAAAATTAGAGGTGTGGTGAAATATGTGAGGAGTAGTCCTAAAAGATTAGATATGTTTAAGTTATGTGTTGAAGAAGCAAACTTGACATATGGATCTTCATTGCAATTAGATTGTCCTACAAGTTGGAATTCAAATTATTTGATACTAAAAACTGATATAAAATATCAAAAAGAATTTGATAACTTGGAGGACAAAGACAAAAGGTTTTTGAAGGAGTTTGGTTCAAACTTTCCAACTGAGAGAGACTTAACAAATGCCAAAATTTTTGATCGTTTATTGAAAATTTTTATGAGGTAATTTGTAAATTTTCTGGTTCATAATATTTTACCTCTAGTGTTTATTTTCCTGAGATTTTTCGAATTTTGAATATAATTTAAGCTTTGTGAATATAGTAGAGATACAATGGTTTCTGAAATGGTTATAAAAATGAGGCATAAATTCAACAAATATTGGGTTTCTCTTCAGTCAACAAATATTATGCTTTTTGTAGCGGTAGTGTTGGATCCGAGATATAAGCTCAAATATCTCAAGCCTAAGTACACTTAGCATTTTGGAGAGGAATTGGCTGAAAATTTGGTGAATAAAGTTATATATGCCTTAAATGAGATGATAGATGATTATAAAGATTTAAATGAAGATGAATCAAAAGAAGATGATTTCTTTTCTACTGTGTTGAAGAAAAATGATGATTTCTTTATTGGTAGTGATACTTATGTTGATGATTTTTTTTGTTGAATTGGAGAAAGAACAAGAAGTTGCAGCTTTGGAAGAGTTGGATAGGTACTTGGATGACAAACTTGAAAAAATTAGAATTGATTTTGATCTTATAAACTGGTGGAAGGTAAATTAGGTTTGGTATTCTTCTTTGGAAAATGTAGCAAGAGATGTATTTGTTATCCAAGCATCTACTGTGGCCTACAAATCAACATTTAGCACTGGGGGAGAACTTTAGATAAATTTAGAAGTTCTTTAACATTTATTACAGCTGAAGTTCTCATATGTCTACAAGATTGGTTGAGAAGCTCAAACAAATATATTGAAATTCAAGAATTAGTTCAAGTCCTTGATGATAATGAATCAGGTTGGTATATAAAACTTGTAAATTTTAATTTCACTTTTACTTATTTTATTCTTTCAATTTAATAAAAATATGGTTCGATTACAATTTTCAGAGGGGTCACAAGATCCAAATATTTTTCCAACTATAGTTGGCCAACTAAATTTGAAATGGGTGTATTAAATTTTATATGGTAATATTTTGTTTTTTTATTACTCTTTCATCTTAGAAATTTATGTCTACATGATTAACACATTTTCATCTTTGGTTGTCCTTCTACAGTGAAGGAAGAAAAGGGAGGAGTTGTAGAAGAGATAATTAATTAGGTTTGGAATTTCGTTGCTGTTCAGGGACTGACCTTTGAAATGATTATTATCATAGATATTATTAGTTGTATTTTTTTTGTTATATTAAGCTGCCTAATTTTAGCAATTACTTAAGTTGTAATTGAAGCTACCAATGTTTGTGGTCATCTTTAGCTATTCATTAAAATTTTAAGTAATTGTTTAAAAAATATAGTATTGCTATTATGGTTAACTTTCACTCGGCTAAACAAAGCCAACTTGTGAAAAAACAAAGAACAAAATTAAGCAAACAACTCAGTCCTGTTCTATTTAACATTTCTATCCTTTTTTGCACATCAAAGCTTTTGACAAGGTATAGGAGCTTATTTGCGGTATTCAGCCTATTTGACAAAACAAAATTTGCCCAATTTGAGTTTAAAAGATACATAACTAAGGAAAGATAAATGATACAACAAAGGTTTCGACATGAACTACCTTGACCGGTTTGAAGAAAATAAATTGAAAAAAAATGTTCGAACTCCGTTCCGTTCCGGAACTGTTTTATCCTACCCAAAATACCCTATCTCCGTCCCATCCCGTCCCGATATTTTCAACCTATGGGACGGGTCTGGATCTTCAAAAAAAAATCTCCGAACTGTGGGAAGGGACTGGAGATTTGTAATCCCCTTACCGTCCCGTCCCATGAGCACCCCTAGCATTGAGTGGGTTATAAGTTTTATTTAAAAAATAAAATAACAAAAAATTTATTTTTTATTATTTTTTGATATTTTCAAAGGTTAAAACCTTTGAAAATATAATAATTTTTAAATTTTTTTCTAATGTGAATACAATATTTAATTATACTAATCATTATATTTATATATTATATAAATTCAATATAAATAATTTTTTTGATAAATATTCTAATAATAATCAAAAAATAAATTAATAATCCATTAATAATAAGATAGATATTAATTAAAATATAATTACAAAACATAAAATGATTCATAAGCAAAGAAAAATATATTACTATATAATAATTTTTTGTTTTTGAATTTTTTCTTCTTTTAATAAGTTTATCTATATTTTTTAATGAAAAATAATTTATATAAATTATATTTGACTAACTCATAATTTATTTTGTAATTAATATTTATATATAAATAAACAAATAAATAATTAAAATGAATATTTAAAATTATGAGAAAAAAAAATGAGATTTATTATTTATTATTTATTATTTTGGGATACCGGTTTAATTTAGATTAAATCAGTCTCACTAATAATTTATTTTGTAATTAATATTTCTATAAAAATAAACTAATAAATAATTATCATAAAAATTTAAAAGTATACTGAATATAAATTAAAGTGAGATTGAAGATTTATTATTAATGTATACCAGTTTAATAGTTTAATTATTTAGAGGTTTTGTCGTTAGGAGTTTAGCGATTTATGTTTTTAGGCTTTTAGTGGTTTATAGGTTTTATATAAAAAGATAAAATAACAAAAATAATTTCAATAATTTGTTATCATTTTCATAGATTATAACCTTTGAAAATATAATAATATTTACAATTTTTTGAAATGTGAATACAATATTTAGTTTTAATAATATTAATAATTATATATCATATAAATTCAATATAAAATTTTTATTGATACATAATATAATAATGATCAAAAATTAAATTAATAAACTATTAATAAAAAGATAGATATTAATTAAAAAATATTTACAAAATCCAAATTGATTCAAAATTATAGTAAAATATATTACTGGATAATAATTTTAAATTTTTAAATTTCTACTTCTTTTATAAGCGAATATTTTTTTTAAAAAAATAAATTAATTAAATTATATTTGTCGCACTCATACTTTATTTTGTAATAAATATTTCTATAAAAATAAACTAATAATTAATTAAAATGAATATTTAAAATTATAATAATAAGAAATAAAAATTAGATTTATTAATTATTAAGTAGTATATAGCAGTTTAATGGTTTATGTATTTAGGCATTACGAGGTTTAGGAGTTTACTGATTTAACTATGTATGCATTTAGTGGTTTATATGTTTTATTTAATAAAAAAAATAAAAAAAAATTATTTTTATAATTTTTTGATATTTTCAAAGGTTATATAACCTTTGAAAATATTATAATTTTTAAATTTTTTTCAAAAGTGAATAAATATTTATTTATAATAATCATAATAATTATATATCATATAATATCAATATATACAATTTTATTGATAGATATTATAATAATTATAAATAAATAAATTAAAAATCTATTATTAATAAAATTGATATTACTTAAAATATAATATCAAAACTTCAAATAATTCAAAAGAAAAGCAAAATATTTTACTTAATAATAATTATTTGTTTTTAAATTTTTATTCTTTTTATAAGCTTATCTATTTTGTGAAGAAAAATAATTTTTATAAATTATATTTTTAACTCATAATTTATTTTATAATTAATATATATATATAAATAAAAAACTAAACAATCAAAATGAATTTTTTAAATTATAATGAAAACAAATAAAAATGAGATTTATTAATTATTATTTAGGGTATACTCGTTTAAACGATTAACTATATAGGGGTATCATGATTTTGTAGTATAGTGATTTAAGTGTTTAGGCATTTAGTGATTTATAGGTTTTTTTAAACAATGAAATAATAATAAAAAATATATATTTTTTGTTTTTTCACATGTTCAAAGGTTATAATCTTTGAAAATATAATAATTTTTAACTTTTCTTTATATGTGAATACTATATTTAGTTATGATAAACTTAATAATTATATATCATGTTAATTCAATATAAACAATTATATTGATGGAAATTATATTAATGATCAAAAAATAAATTAACAAACTATTATTAAATAGATAGATATTTTTTAAAATATATTTGCAAAACATAAATTTATTCAAAATCAAAGTAAAATATAACAGTAAATAATAAATTTTTTGATGTTTTGCTTCTTTTTATAAGTTTATATTTTTTTGTTATTAAAAGTAAATTATTTAAATTATATTTGTCTTCCACATAATTTATTTTTAATTTATAATTTTATAAAAATAATCTAATAAATAATTAAAATATATATTTAAAATTATAATGAATACATATAAAATTGAGATTTATTATTTATTATTGATTATTCAGAATATAATAGTTTAATGGTTTAATTATTTACGTGTATTGCGGTTTACTGATTTAAGTGTTTAGGCCTTTAGTGATTTATACTTTTTATTTAAAGAATAAAAAAATAAAAAATTAAATTTTTTGATTTTTTTTTAATTTTTGAAGGTTATAACCTTTGAAAATATAATAATTTTTAATTTTTTTTTAAATGTTAATATAATAATTAGTTAAAATATTCTTAATAATTATATATAATGTAAACTCAATATAAATAATTTTATTAATAGATATTATAATAATGATCAATAAAAAATTAATAAACTATTATTAATAAGAATGATATAAATTAAAATAAAATTGCAATATCTAAAATGATTCAAAATAAAAATAAAATATATTACTAAATAATTAATTTTTGTTTTTAAAATTTAGCCTCTTTTTATAAGGATATATTTTTTTTTTGATGAAAAATAAATTATTTAAATTAGATCTGTCTTACTAATAATTTATTTTGTAATTAATATTTCTATAAATATAAACTGATATAAATTTTTTGTAATTTTCATAGGTTATAACCTTTGAAAATATAATAATAATTAAAATTTTTTGATATATGAATACAATATTTACTTATAATAATTTTAATAATTATATATCATATAAATTCAATATAACAATTGTATTGATAGATAATATAATAATGATCAAAATTTAAATTAATAAACTATTAAAAATAATCTAGATATTAATTAAAAAATATTTACAAAACCCAAATTGATTCATTATAAATATTCATTTATAATTATATATATTAATTTTAACTTTTTTTAAAAATGTGAATACAATATTTAGTAATAAGAATCATTATAATTATATATATTATAAACTAAATATAAACAATGTTATTGATAGATATGATATCAATTATCAAAAAATAAATTAATATGGTATTATTAATATGATAGATATAAATTAAAATATAATTAAAAAACTTAAGATGATTCAAAAACAATGTAAAATTTATTACTAAAAAATAATTTTTGTTTTTAAATTTTTGCTTCTTTTTATACGCTTGTATATTTTTTTGATTAAAAATAAATTATTTAAATTATATTTGTATCACTCATAATTTATTTTGTAATTAATATTTCAATATATTTTTTAAATTATATTTAAGGTTTACTAGTTTAAAGGTTTAGGTATTTAGGAGCTTCGGGGTTTAGGAGTTTAGAGATTTATGTGTTTAGGTATTTAATGGTTTATAAGTTTTATTTAAACAATGATATATCAAAAAATTTATTTTTGTTATTTTTTGTCATCTTCAAAGGTAACCTTTGAAAATTTAATAATTTTGAAATTTTTTTTATGTGTGAATACTATTTTTAGTTTTGATAATCTTAATAATTATATATCATATAAATTCAATATAAACAATTATATTGATAGATCATATATTAATAATCAAAAAATAAATTAATAAACTATTATTAATAAGTTATATATTTTTTAAAATATATTTGCAAAACATAAATTTATTCAAAATTAACGTAAAATATAATACTAAATAATAATTTTTTTGATGTTTTGCTTCTTTTTATAAGTTTATATATTTTTTTTATAAGTAAATTAATTAAATTATATTTGTCTTCCTCATAATTTATTTTTAATTTATAATTCTATAAAAATAAACTAATAAATAAAAAAATGAATATTTAAAACTATAATGAATACAAATAAAATAAAGATTTATTAATTATTATTTAGGATATACAAGTTTAATGGTTTAAGTATTTAGGTGTTTTGGGGTTTAGTGATTTAAGTGTTTAGGCCTTTAGTTATTTAAAGTTTTTATTTGAAGAATGAAACAACAAAAAATTTAATTTTTTGTTTTTTTTTAATTTTTGAAGGTTATAGCCTTTCAAAATATAATAATTTTTAATTTTTTTAAAATGTGAATTAATATTTAGTTGTAATAATCTTAATAATTATATAAAATGTAAACTCAATATAAATAATTTTATTAATACATATTATAATAATGATCAATAATAAATTTATAAACTATATTTAATAAGAATGATATAAATTAAAATATAATTACAAAATCTAAAATGTTTCAAAATCAAAATAAAATATATTACTAAATAATAAATTTTTGTTTTTAAAATTTTGCCTCTTTTTATAAGGATATATATATTTTTTGAAAAATATATTATTTAAATTAGATTTATCTCACTAATAATTTATTTTATAATAATATTTCTATAAAAATAAAATGATAAATAATTAAAATAAAAATTTAAAATTATACTTAATAAAAATTAAATTGAGATTAATGATTTTTTATTAATGTACACATGTTGAATGGTTTAAGTATTTAGAGGTTTTGTCGTTTAGGTGTTTAGCAATTTATGTTTTTAGGCATTTAGTCGGTTATAGGTTTTATTTAAACAATAAAATAACAAAAAAATAATTTGTAATTTTTTCTAATTTTCACAAGTTATAACCTTTGAAAATATAATAATATTTAAAATTTTTTTAAATGTGAATACAATATTTAGTTATTTTAATATTAATAATTATATATCATATAAATTCAATATAAATAATTTTATTGATAGATAATATAATAATGATTAAAAATTAAATTAAAAAACTATTAATAATAAGATAGATTTTAATTAAAAATTATATACAATACCCAAATCGATTCAAGATTAAACTATAATAAATTACTGTATAATAATTTTTAATTTTTAAATTTTTACTTCTTTTACAACTGTATATATTTTTTTTGATTAAAAATAAATTATTTAAATTATATTTGTTGCACTCATAATTTATTTTGTAATAAATATTTTATAAAAATAAACTAATAAATAATTAAAATCACTATTTAAGATTATAATAAATAAATAAAAAATTAGATTTATTTATTATTAAGTAGTATATAGCGGTTTAATGGTTTATGTATTTAGGAGTTTACTGATTTACCTATATATGCATTTAGTGGTTTATATGTTTTATTTAAAAAATAAGATAAAAAAAATTTATTTTTGTTATTTTCAAAGGTTATAACCTTTCAAAATACAATAAATTTTAAATTTTTTTCTAAAGTGAATACAATCGTTAGTTATAATAATCATTATATTTATATATCATATAAATTCAATATTAACAATTTTATTGATAAATATTATAATAATGATCAAAAAATAAATTAATAATCTATTATTAATAAGATAGATATGAATTAAAATATAATTATAAAACCGAAAATGATTCAAAAGCAAAGCAAAATATATTACTATATAATAATTTTTTTTTGAATTTTTTTTTCTTTTAAATAGTTTATGTATATTTTTTTGATGAAAAATAATTTATATAAATATTATTTGTCTAACTCATTATTTATTCTGTAATTAATATTTTTATAAAAATAAACAAATAAATAATTAAAAAGAATATTTAAAATTTTAATCAAAAAAATGAGATTTATTATTTATTATTTAGGGATACCAGTTTAATTTAAATTAGATATTTCTCACTAATAATTTATTTTTTAATTAAAATTTCTATAAAAATAAACTGATAAATATTAAAAAAAATTTAAAATTATACTGAATAAAATTAAAAATTAGATTTATGATTTATTATTACTGTATACTAGTTTAATGGATTAAGTATTTATAGGTTTTTAAATTTAGGATTTTAGTGATTTATGTTTTTAGGCTTTTAGTGGTTTATACGTTTTATTTAAAAAAATAAAATATCAAAAAAAAATTCTATAATTTTTTCTCATTTTCATAGGTTATAACCTATGAAAATATAATAATATTTAAAATTTTTTAAAATGTGAATACAATACTTAGTTATAATAATATTAATAATTATATATCAGATAAATTCAATATAAACAATTTTATTGATATATATTATAATAATGATCAAAATTAAATTTATAAACTATTGATATTAAGATAGATATTAATTAAAAAATAATTACAAAACCCAAATTGATTCAAAATTATAGTAAAATATATTTCTGGATAACAATTTAAAATTTTTAAATTTTTACTTCTTTTATATGCATATTTATTTTGTAAATTATATGTGTGGCACTCATAATTTATTTTGTAATAAATATTTAATAAAAATAAACTAATAAATAATTAAAATGAATATTTAAAATTATAATAAATAGAATTAAAAATTAGATTTAAGATTTATTATTAATCTATACCAGTTTAATAGAATAAATATTTAGAGGTTTTATCGTTTATGAGTTTATCAATTTATGTTTTTAGGCTTTTAGTGGTTGATAGGCTTTATTTAAAAAATAAAATAACAATAAATATATTTTTATTATTTTATAATATTTTTAAATGTTATAACTTTTTAAAATATAATAATTTTTAAATTTTTTTCAAAAGTGTATACAATATTTAGTTATAATAATCATTATATTTATATATCATATAAATTCAATATAAATATTTTTATTGATAAATATTCTAATAATGATCAAAGAATAAATTAATAATCTATTATTAATAAGATAGATATCAAATTAAATATAATTACAAAACCTAAAATGATTCAGAAACAAAGCAAAATATATTACTATATAATTATTTTTTGTTTTGAATTTTTTTTCTTTTAAAAAGTTTATCTATATTTTTTTGATGAAAAATAATTATATAAATTATACTTGTCTAACTCAATTTTTTGTGTAATTAATAATTTTATAAAAATAAATGAATAAATAATTAAAATGAATATTTTTAATTATAATGAAAAAATAATATTGAGATTTATTATTTATTATTTAGGGTATACCGGTTTAAAAAGAGTATCTATTTAGGATTTTCGAGATTTAGGAGTTATTAAAATAAGTATCTAGGCATTTAGTTGTTTATAGGATTTATTTAAACAATGAAATAACAAAAAATTATTTTTATTATTTTTCACATTTTCAAAGGTTATAACATTTGAAAATATAATAATTTTAAATTTTTTTTAAAATGTGAATATAATATTTAGTAATAATAATCATTATAATTATATATAATATAAACTTAAATAATTTTATTGATAGATATGATATCAATTATTAAAAAATAAATTAATAAACTATTATTAATATGATAGATATAAATTAAAATATAATTACAAAACCTAAATTGATTCCAAATCAATATAAAATTTATTACTAAATAATAATTTTTTGTTTTTAAATTTTTACTTCTTTTTATAAGATTATATTTTTTTTTATTAAAAGTAAATTATTAATATTATATTTTTCTAACTAATTATTCATTTTGTAATTAATATTTATATAAAAAGTAAACTAATAAATATTTAAAATGAATATTTAAAATTATCATGAATATAAATTAAAATGAAATTTAAGATTTATTATTGCTGTATATGTAATTAATTTTTTGATAATCTATTTGTATAACCAAATATTTTTTATTTTTTAATATTTTCAAGTAAGTGCAGGAAAGGAAATATTAACAGGCCGGGGATGCAGCCGTAGCACAATAATGGAGGTCTAGCTGACCGGACATCGGGCCGAAATTGGAGCAGAGCCTGACCCATTTCAAGATCAGACTCACTCATGTTAAATGAACCGAAAGAAATTTTAATATAAAACATTTTGTAATTTTATATTTGAGTGGCTGTTTTTCGACCCGTGGAACTGTTCATCATCTCTTTCTCTTCTCTCTGTGCGATTTATCACGACTATTCTATGTGCTGCATACTGTAAGACATTTCTGTTGCTTTAATCTGTAACACAAAAGCATTTTCTGGTGGATTTAGCTAGTCGTACTAAGCGACTAGCGAAACACGTTATTTTCGGTATTTATTTCTCTTTTTTTGATTCTATCATGGATGTTTGCTATATTGGGATATATATATTTCTTGTTTTGTGTTGTTTCTGTGTTTCTGTATCTCAATCTCACTACCATGGAAGCACAATTGCCCAACTATTATATATGGTATACCAGTTTAATGGATCGATTATTTAGGGGTTTTGTCGTTTAGGAGGTTAACAATTTATGTTTTTAGGCATTTAGTGGTATATAGGTTTTATTTATATAATAAAAATAAATAATTATTTTTATGATTTTTTTTAGATTTTCAAATGTTATAACCTTTTAAAATAAAATAATTTTTAAAATCTTTTGAAATGTGAATACAACATATAATTATATTAATCTTATTAATTATATATCATATAAATTCAATATAAATAATTTTAATGATAGATCTAATAATAATGATGAAAAATTAAATTAATAAACTATTGTTAATAATATAATATTAATTAAAATATATTACATAACACA
>JAREIK010002643.1:0-24133 GCA_029783825.1 Sapria himalayana | reverse complement strand
TAAGAAAAAATTATAATTTAGTAATATATTTTACTTTGATTTTGAATCATTATATGTTTTGCATTTATATTTTAATTGCTATCAATCTTATTAATAATAGTATATTAATTTATTTTTTGATCATTATTATAATATCTATCAATAAAATTACTTATATTGAATTTAAATGTCTTATAATTATTAAGATTATTATAACTAATTATTATATTTAAATTTGAAAAATATTTAAAAATTATTATATTTTTAAAGGTTATAACATTCAAAAATTAAAAAAATAATAAAAAATAAATTTTTGTTATATTATTGTTTAAGTAATACTTATAAACCACTAAATGCCTAAATATTTAAACATCTAAACTCTTAAACACAAAAGCCCCTAAATACTTAAACCTTTAAACACGTTAACCTTAAATATAATTTAAATAATTTATTAAAATATTAATTAGAAAATAAATTATAAGTGATACAAATATAATTTAAGTAATATATTTTTCATCAAAAAAATATTTAAGCTTATAAAATGATGCAAAACCTAAAAAAAGTATTATTTAGTATTAAATTTTATTTGATTTTGAATCATTTTACGGTTTTTAATTATATTTTAATTTATATCTATCATATTAATAATAGTTTTATTAATTATTTTATCATATTGATATAATATCTATCAATACAATTGTTTATATTTAGTTTATATTATATATAGTTATAATATTTATTATTACAAAATATTTTATAAACATTTTTAAAAAATTTTAAAATTATTATATTTTCAAATGTTATAACATTTGAAAATTTGAAAAACTACCAAAAAAAATTTTTTGTTATTTCATTTTTTAAATAAAACCTATAAACCACTAAATGCCTAATAACATAAATCGCTAAACTCCTAAACGACAAAACCCTTAAAAACATAAACCATTAAATTGGTATACATTAATAATAAATCATAAATCTCAATTTAATTTTTATTAAGTATAATTTTAAATTTTTATTTTAATTACATATCAGTTTATTTTTATTGAAATATTAATTAGAAAAAAAATTATTAGTGAGACAGATATAATTTAAATTAAACTGGTATACCCTAAATAATAAATAATAAATCTAATTTTTTTTCATTATAATTTTAAATATACATTTTAATTATTTATTTGTATATTTTTATATAAATATTAATTAAAAAATAAATTATAAGTTAGTCAAATATAATTTATGTAAATTATTTTTAATCAAAAAAATATAGATAAACTTTTAAAATAAAAAAAAATTACAAAACAAAAAATTATTATTTAGTAATATATTTTGATTTGATTTTGAATCATTTTGTGTTATGTAAATATATTTTATTTAATATTTATATTTTAATAATAGTTTATTAATTTAATTTTTGATCATTATTTTAATATTTATCATTAAAATTATTTATATTGAATTTATATGATATATAATTAGTAAGATTAATATAATTATACAGAGTATTCACATTTCAAGAAATTTTAAAAATTATTTTATTTTTAAAGGTTATAACCTTTGAAAATCAGAAAAAAGCTAAAAAAAAAATTTTTATTTTTATTATATAAATAAAACCTATAAACCACTAAATACCCAAAAACAAAAATTGATAAACTCCTAAATGACAAAATTTCTAAATAATCAAACTATTAAACCGGTATACCACATATAATAAATCATAAATATCATTTTAATTGGTATTTATTATAATTTTAAATATTTATTTTAATTATTTATTAGTTTATTTTTTATAGAAATATTTATTACAAAATAAATAATGAGCAAGAAAACTATAATTTTAAAAATTTATTTTTAATCAAAAAAATATATATAAGCATATAAAAAGAAGTAAAAATTTAAAAATAAAAAATTATTATTTAGTAATATATTTTACTTTGATTTTGAATCATTATATATAGGTTTGCAATGATTTTTTAATTGCTATCAATCTTATTAAGAATAGTTTATTAATTTATTATTTGATCTATTTTATTATATCTAACAATAAAATTACTTATATAGAATTTAAATGTCTTATTATGATTAAGATTATTATAACTAAATATTATATTTACATTTGAAAAAAATTTCAAAATTATAATATTTTCAAAGGTTATAACCTTGAAAAATAATAAAAAATCACAAAAATAATTTTTGTATTATTTTATTATTTAAATAAAACGTATAAACCACTAAATGACTAAACACTTAAATCTCTAGACTCCTAAACACCAAAATCCCCTAAATACTTAAACCATTAAACATATATAACGTAAATAATAAATAATAAATCTCATTTTTATTTGTATTTATTATAATTATAAATATTCATTTTAATTATTTTTTAATTTATTTTTATAGAAATATTAATTACAAATTAAATAATGAGTGAGACATATAAAATTTAAATAAATACTTTTTTATGAAAAAAATAAGCTTATAAAAATAAATAAAATTTCAAAAATTCAAAATTTTATTTAGAAATATAATTTAATTTGATTTTGAATTATTTTAGATTCTGCAAATATATTTTAATTAATATCTATCTTATTAATAATAGTTTATTAATTTATTTTTCGATCATTATAATAATATATATTAATAAAATTTTTTATATTAAATTTACATCAAATATAATTATTAAGATTATTATAACTAAGTATTGCATTTATATTTTAGAAAGATTAAAAAATTATTATATTTTCAAAGGTATTAACCTTTGAAAATAACGAACATTCATAATAATAAATTTTTTGTTATTTCATAGATTAAATAAAACCTATAAACACCTAAATGTGCAAACATATAAATCAATAAACTCATTAACCCCAAAACCACAAAAAACATAAACCATTAAATATGTATACCCTAAATAATAAATAATAAATCTCTTTTTATTAGTATTCATTATAATTTCTAATATTCATTTTAATTATTTAACAATTTATTTTTATAGAAATATTAATTACAAATAAATTATTAGTGAGACAGATATAATTTAAATAATTTATTTTTTATCAAAAAATATATGTGCTTATAAAAATAGGCAAAATTTTTAAAATAAAAAATTATTATTTAGTAATATATCATATTTTGATTTTGAATCATTTTTGATTCTACAATTATATTTTAATTTATATCATTCTTATTAATACTAGTTTATTAATTTATTTATTGATAATTATTATAATTTCTATTAATAAAATTATTTATATTTAGTTTACATTATATATAATTATTAAGATTAGTATAACTAAATATTATATTCACATTTAAAAAAATTTAAAATTATTATATTTTCAAAGGTTATAACCTATAAAAATGTCAAAAAATTACAAATTTATTTTTGTTATTTTATAGTTTAAATAAAACCTATAATCCACTAAATGCCCAAAAACATAAATCACTAAACTCCTAAATGACAAAACTTCTAAATACTTAAACTATTAAATTTGTATACATTAATAATAAATCATAAATCTCATTTTAATTTTTATTAAGAATAATTTTTAATTTTTATTTTAATTATTTATCTGTTTATTTTTTATAGAAATTTTAATTACAAAATAAATTATTAGTGAGACAGATCTATTTTAAATAATTTATTTTTTATCAAAAAAATATATATGCTTATAAAAAGAGGCATAATTTTTAAAACAAAAATTTATTATTTTGTAATATATTTTATTTTGTTTTTTAATCATTTTAGTTTTTGCAATTATATTTAATTTATATCATTCTTATTAATAATTATTTAATAATTTTTTATTGATCATTATTATAATATCTATTAATAAAATTATTTATATTGAGTTTACATTATATATAATTATTAAGAATATTATAACTAAATATATTAACATTTAAAAAAAATTAAAAATTATTATATTTTCAAAGGTTATAACCTTTAAAAATTAAAAAAAATCAAAAAATTAAATTTTTTATTTTTTCATTCATTAAATAAAAACTATAAATCACTAAAGTCCTGAACACTTAAATCACTAAACCCCAAAACACCTAAATACATAAACCATTAAACTAGTATATCCTGGATAATAAATAATAAATCTCAATTTTATTTGTATTCATTATAATTTTAAATATTCATTTTAATTATTTATTAGTTTATCTTTATAGAATTATAAATTAAAAATATATTATTTGGAAGACAAATATAATTTAAATAATTTACTTTTGATAACAAAAAGTATAAACAAATAAAAAGAAGCACAACATCAAAAAAATTATTATTTAGTATTATATTTACTTTGATTTTGAATAAATTTACATTTTGCAAATATATTTTAAAAAATATCTATCTTATTAATAATAGTATATTAATCTATTTCTTGATCTTTAATATAATATCTATCAATATAATTGTTTATATTGAATTAACATGATATTTTATTATTGAAATTATCATAACTAAATATAGTATTCACATATAAAAAAAATGTAAAAATGTTAAATTTTCAAAGGTTATAAGCTTCAAAAATGAAAAAAAAATAATATAAATAAATTTTTTGTTATATCATTGTTTAAATAAAACTTATAAACCATTAAATTCCTAAAAACATAAATCTTTAAACTCCTAAACCCCGAAGCCCCTAAATACCTAAATCTTTAAACTCGTAAACCTTAAATATAATTTAAATAATTTATAGAAATATAAATTACAAAATAAATTATGAGTGACAAATATAATTTAAATAATATATTTTTCATCAAAAAAATATATAAGCTTATAAAATGATGCAAAAACTAATAAAAAATTATTCTTTAGTAATAAATTTTACCTTGATTTTGAATCATTTTAGATTTTTTAATTATATTTTAATTTATATCTATAATATTAATAATAGTTTATTATTTTATTTTTTGATAATTGATATAATATCTTTCAATAAAATTGATTATATTTAGTTTATATTATATATAGGTATAATATTTATTATTACTAAAATTTGTATTAACATTTTTAAAAAATTTTAAAATTATTATATTTTCAAATGTTATAACCTTTGAAAATTTGAAAAAATATCAAAAATAATTTTTTTGTTATTTCATTGTTTAAATATAACCTATTAACCATTAAATGCTTAAATACTTAAATCAATAACTTCTAAATCTAGAAAACCCTAAATAGATAAATTTTTTAAACATGTATATCCTAAATAATAAATAATAAATCTCATTTTTATTTCTTTCATTATAATTTTAAATATTCATTTTTATTATTTATTTGTTTATTTTTATATAAATATTAATTACAAAATAAATTATAAGTTATTCAAATATAATTTATATAAATTATTTTTCAACAAAAAAATATAGATAAACTTAATAAAAGAAGAAAAAAATTAAAAACAAAAAAATATTATATAGTAATATATTTTGCTTTGTTTCTGAATCATTTTAGGTTTTGTAATTATATTTTAATTGATATCTAACTTATTAATAATAGATTATTAATTTATTCTTTGTTCATTATTAGAATATTTATCAATAAAAATGTTTATATTTAATTTATATGGTATATAAATTTAATAATTATTATAACTAAATATTGTATTCAATTTTGAAAAAAGTTTTAAAATTTTTATATTTTCAAAGATTATAACCTTTGAATATGTGAAAAAATAAAAAAAATAATTTTTTTTTGTTATTTAATTGTTTAAATAAAACCTATAAATCACTAAATACCTAAACACTTAAATCACTAAACTACAAAATCCCGATACCACTATATAGATAATCTTTTAAACCGGTATACCCTAAATAATAATTAATAAATCTCATTTTTATTTGTTTTCATTATAATTTAAAAAATTCATTTTGATTGTTAATTTTTTATTTATATATATATATTAATTATAAAATAAATTATGAGTTAAAAATATAATTTATAAAAATTATTTTTCATCAAAAAATAGATAAGCTTATAAAAAGAATAAAAATTTTAAAACAAATAATTATTATTAAGTAATATATTTTGCTTTGCTTTTGAATCATTTTAGGTTTTGATATTTTATTTTAAGTAATATCAATCTTATTCATAATAGATTTTTAATTTATTTTTTGATAATTATTAGAATATCTATGATTAAAATTGTTGATATTGAATTTATATGATATATAATTATTATGATTATTATAAATAAATATCGTATTCACTTTTGAAAAAAATTTAAAAATTATTATATTTACAAAGGTTTAATCTTAAAAAAATGAAAAAGAATACAAAAAATAAATTTTTTGTTATTTCTTTTTTAAATAAAATCTATAGACCACTAAATGTTTATTTACTTAAATCAGTAGCACATAAAACCCAAAACCTCTATATACATAAACATTATAACAGTTGTATAATACTTAATAAATAATAAATCTCATTTTTATTTCTATTAATTATAATTTTAAATATTCATTTTAATTATTTAATTTTAATTTTTAGAAAAATTAATTACAAAATAAATTTCGAGTGAGACAGATATTTTTTAAATACTTTATTTTTAATAATAAAAAAATATAAGCTTTTAAAAAGATGGAAAATTTAAAATTAAATATTATTATTTAGTAATATATTTTTATTTGATTTTGAATCATTTTGTGTTATGTAAATATATTTTAATTAATATTTATATTATTAATAATACTTTCTTTATTTAATTTTTGATCATTATTATAATATCTATCATTAAAATTATTTATATTGAATTTAATTGATATATAATTAATAAGATTAATATAATTATTCATGATATTCACATTTCAAAAGATTTTAAAAATTATTTTATTTTCAAAGGTTATATATCCTATGAAAATCTAAAAAAATCAAAAAAAAATTTATTTTTATTATATAAATAAAACCTATATACCACTAAATGCCTAAAAACATATATTGCTAAACTCAGAAACGAGAAAACTCCTAAATAATCGATCCATTAAACATGTATACCATATATATTTGTTGGGCAATTGTGCTTCCAAGGTAGTGAGATTGAGATACAGAAACAGAGAAACAACAGAAAACAAGCAATATATATATCCCAATTCAGTAACCATCCATGATAGAATCAAAAAATGAGAAATAAACACCAAAAATAATGTGGTTCGCTAGTCGCTAAGTACGACTAGCTAAATCCACCAGAAAATACTTATGAGTTACAGATTAGAGCAACAAAAATGTCTTATAGTATGTAGCACACAGAATAGTCGCGATAAATCACACAGAGAGAAGAGAGAGAGACGATGGAGAGTTCCATGGGTCCAAAAAAAGCCACTCAAAAATAAAATAACAAAACATTTTATATTAAAATTTTTCTCGGTTCATTTAACAGAAGCGGGTCGAATCATGAGACGGGTTAGGCTCTACTCCAATTTCGGCTCGCTGTCCGGTCAGCGAGACCTTCGTTATTGTGCTACTGCTGCATCCCCGGCCTTTTAATATTTCCTTTCCAACACTTACATGAAAATATTAATAAAAAAATAGTTGGTTATACAAACAGATTATCAAAAAATAAATTACATATACAGCAATAATAAATCTTAAATTTCATTTTAATTTGTATTCATTATAATTTTAAATATTCATTTTAAATATTTACTAGTTTATTTTTTATATAAATATTAATTATAAAATCAATAATTAGTCAGACAAATATAATATTAATAATTTACTTTTTATAAAAAAAAATATAATTTTATAAAAAGAAGTAAAAATTTAAAAACAAAAAATTATTATTTAGTAATAAATTTTACTTCGATTTTGAATCATTTTAGGTTTTGTAATTATATTTTAATTTATATCTATCATATTAATAAAAGTTTATTAATTTTTTGTTTGATAATTGATATCATATCTATCAATAAAATTATTTATAATTAGTTTATATTTTATATAATTATAATGATTAATATTACTGAATATTTTATTAACATTTTAAAAAAATTTTAAAATTATTATATTTTCAAAGGTTATAAGCTTTGAAAATGTGAAAAAATATCAAAAATAATTTTTTTGTTATTTCATTTTTAAATAAATCCTATAAACCACTAAATGCCTAAATACTTAAATCAATAACTCATAAATCTCGAAAACGCTAAATAGATAATCATTTTAAACCGGTATACCCTAAATAATAAATAATAATTCACAATATTATTTTTTTAATTATAATTTAAAATATTCATTTTAATTATTTATTAGATAATTTTTATATAATTTTTAATTACAGAATAAATTTAGTTATTCAAATATAATTTATATAATTATTTTTAATCAAAAAAATATAGATAAAATTTTTAAAATAAAAAAAAATTCAAAACAAAAAATTATTATATAGTAATATATTTTGCTTTATTTCCGAATCATTTTAGGTTTTGTAGTTATATTTAAATTGATATCTATCTTATTAATAATAGATTATAAATTTATTCTTTGATCATTATTAGAATATTTGTCAATACAAATATTTATATTGAATTTATATGATATATAAATATAATGATTATTATAACTAAATATTGTATTAAATTTTGAAAAAAATTTAAAAATTATTATATTTTGAAAGGTTATAACCTTTGAAAATATCAAAAAATAAAAAAAATAAATTTTTTGATATTTTTTTAAATAACACCTATAAACCACTAAATGCATACACAGTTAAATCAGTAAACTTCTAAACCCCGTAATGCCAAAATACATAAACCATTAAAATGCTATATACTACATAATAATTAGTAAATCTAATTTTAAATTCTATTTATTATAATTTTAAATATTGATTTTAATTATTTATTAGTTTATTTTTATAGAAATATTTATTACAAAATAAATTATGAGTCAACAAATATAATTTAAAAAATATATATGCTTATAAAAGAAGTAAAAATTTACAAAGTAAAAATTGTTATCCAGAAGTATATTTTACTATAATTTTGAATCTATTTGGGTTTTGTAATTATTTTTTAATTAATATCTATCTTAATATCAATAGTTTATAAATTTAATTTTGATCATTATTATAATATATATCAATAAAATTGTTTATAGAATTTATATGATATATAATTATTAATATTATTATAACTAAGTATTGTATTCACATTTCAAAAAATTTTAAATATTATTATATTTTCAAACGTTATAACCTATGAAAATGAGAAAAAATTATATCAAATTTTTTTGATATTTTATTTTTTTAAATAAAACATATAGAACACTAAAAGCCTAAAAACATAAATTGCTAAAATCCTAATTGAAAAAACCTTTAAATACTTAAACTATTAAACTGTAATACAGTAATAATAAATAATAAATCTCATTTTAAATTTTATTCATTATAATTTCAAATTTTTATTTTAATTATTTATCAGTTTATTTTTGTAGAAATATTAATTACAAAATAAATTATTAGTGAGACAGAACTCATTTAAATTAAAATAATATCCCTAAATAATAACTAATAAATCTCATTTTTTTTTCATTATAATTTTAAATATTCATTTTAATTAATTATTTGTTTATTTATAATTAAAAATTAATTACAAAATAAATTGAGCTAGACAAAAATAATTTATATAAATTATTTTTTATCAAAAAATTATAGATAAACTTTTTAAAAGAAGAAAATGTTCAAACAAAAAATTATTATATAGTAATATATTTTGCTTTGCTTCTGAATCATTTTAGGTTTTGTATTTATATTTTAATTGATATCTATCTTATTAATAATAGATTATTAATTAATTTTTTGATCATTATTAGAATATTTATCAATAAAATTGTTTATATTGAATTTACATGATATATAATTATAAAGATTATTATAACTAAATATTATATTTACATTTGAAAATAATTTAAAAATTATTATATTTTAAAAGGTTATCACCTTTGAAAATAAGATAATCACAAAAATAAATTTTTTGTTATTTTATTGTTTATATAAAACCTATAAACTACTAAATGCCTTAACTCACAAATCATTAAACTCCTAAACCCCAAAACCCTTAAATACTTAAACATTTAAACCATCTTTAAAGGCTTATGTATTTATAAATAATATATAAATATTTATCAATAAATAATAGTTTATTAATTTATTTTTTGATCATTATTATATTTATATTTATATTTAGTTTATTAATATATATCAATAAAATTGTTTATTTTTAATTTACATGATATATAATTATTAAGTTTATCATAACTAAATATTGTATTCACATTTGAAAAAAATTTAAAAATTATTATATTTATAAACGTTATAAGCTTCAAAATTGATAAAAATTTGAAAAATAATTTTTTTGTTATTTCATTATTTAAATAAAACATATAAACTACTAAATGCCGAAATACTCAAATCACTAAACTCCTAAACTCCTAAATACTTAAACCATAAAACCGGTATACCCTAAATAATTAATCATAAATCTAATTTTTATTTGTATTCATTATAATTTCAATATTCATTTTAATTATTTATTAGTTTATTTTTTTGGAAATATTAATTGCAAAATAAAAATATGAATGAGACAAATATAATTTAAATAATTTATCTTCATCAAAAAATTTATAAGCTTATAAAAAGAATGAAAAATTTCAAAATAAAAAATTATTATTTAGTAATATATTTTACTTTGATTTTGAATCATTTAGGTTTTGCAAATATATTTTAATTAATATCTATTTTATTAATAATAGTTTATTAATCTATTTTATTATCAGTATTATAATATCGATCAATAAAATTATTTATATTGAATTTACATGATATTTAATTTTTATGATAATTATAATTAAATATAGTATTAACATTTGAAAAAAAATTAAAAATTATAATATTTTTAATGGTTATAACCTTGAAAATGAGAAAAAATAATAATTTTTTTTTGTTATTTAATTATTTAAATAAAACTTATAGACCACAAAATACCTAAATACTTAAATTACTAAACTTATAAACCGTGATACTACTGCACCACACACACATAGCGACGGACCACAGTACACACATGCACATATTCTTGTTCATTTTGGTGTAGCATTTAGAGGGGCCAGCAAGTGCTGGAAGCATCCAGAAGTATGGGCCACCAGCTTGTAGAGGGCCCCACTAGCAAGCCGAATTGATAACATTCAGACAACTGACAAGACCGAGCAAAGTGGTCGGAGTAAACCCAGGAGTAGCTAGGAGTGGGTCCCACTAGCCATATCAGGCAGCATAGAGGGCCACACAACCATCGCCCAACAGGAGTAGGGGGTAATCCTTGATTAAATTGAAAATCCATCAAAATCCGAAGCATCACCAAGCAGGGCCAGTAAGCAATGGAATCCAGACCAGCAACACGGGAGCGAAAGATTCAAACTTGTAGTTTATGTTTGTAGTCTTATTTGTATTTTGGACTTTGTATGCACCATGTACTTGTAGAGACGGATCATGACATACTCACACACACAATCTTGTCTATTCTCAATGTAGCATGCAATGAAGGCAACTGGACCCATGAGTAACTATAAGTGGGGCCCACTAATGCATTTTGTAAATACACATTAGGGGATGCTACATTCCTGGGAACAGAAGATCCATCTTTATAAAATTTTGTAATTTTACTTGTATTATAGCTTGGTTGTACGCGTAGTTAATTAGACTATGAGATAGACCTCATCACACATGCACACCGATGCATGCATATTTTTTGATATTTTGTTGCTGCATCATACAACCACTTCTTGGAGCTAGATGAAGAAGCATTCTAACCCAAGAGATACACTTTTGAGGATCATTGGAGCAAAAGAATGTTGGATTCAGAGGTGAGAATTAATTGACAAAGTGCCGTAGATATGGACTTGTGGATTTATGGGTATTCATTTTTACATGTATTCCATTGGATAGCAATGATATAGGGAAACACTTGATGCTGCTTGTCACACACATGCACAATCTTATATTTGCATAGTTTTAATATGGTGCATCATTCAGGTTCCTCCAAAAGGCTTGGACAAATCCGAATGGAAAGGACGCAGTGCGCATAATGACTCAATGCCAACTCTGAAGTCAAGGAATGCCATGTGATTTTAGTTGTATTCGTAGGCTTGGAATTATTAGGCATTATGTTTTTTTATGTATTTTATGCATAGAATCATTAAGGTGCATAGGATTTGGTGGGCTGGCCTAAATTAGTCAGCTTTTTAGTCTCTTGTAAGTTGTGTGCCTAAATGATAAATAAAGTGTGTATTTTCCAAAAAAAAACAAAAAAAAACCATAAACCCTAAACTTTAAATCCTAATCCTTAAACCATAAACTATAACACTAACCCATAATCCCTAAATCCTAAATCTCATGTTTTGCACTTTTATAATCAAATGACTAAGTGTTAAATTTAGAATTGAAATTCACAACTTTTAGGAATGTCACAGATTTATCTTTTTGTATATGTAACACAAAGTCATGACTCAAGGGGTGAGTTATGGATTCAGTCTCTTTCTTGCTTTAGATTATTGTAGCATTAGCAATGGTCATGATTGTATATTTTGTCTCTAGAACACAAAATCATATCGATGAGAATATGCCATAACTTGTGTCTCTCTGTTGAACATATTGTTATGGCACTAAGAATTATCATGAATACATATTTAATCACAATAATACTTGGTCACAGTATTGGATATGACCATAGCTTGTGCATTTTATCTTTATATTGCAAAGTCATTGCACTAGGAATGATTGTAACTTTGGACATTCCTCAAGAGCAAAAGTCATGACCCTAGAAATAGTTAAAGCTCGAGTACTACTCTTCATAACTTTCTATAGCTAAAATTCTTGGGATTGGAAATATCACTTTGGCTTTTTCCTTTGATTTGTGACCTCAAGTTTCAATATGCAACTCTAATATTTTGAGCAATGATTAAAACCTTTTATACATTTGAATATGATTCATTTACACCTTTTTGGGTATTGTGAGCTTGTATACATAACTCATTTAATATAAAAAGAAAGAAATAATACTTTTCATATCAATGAGGATATAAAAAAAGGGCTTAGACATGACAATAAAATAAGTTTTTTGATTCTTGATTGAAAGAGAGCCCATACTTCTTGCCCTGCTCAAACCCCCAGGGGCTAGTTTGTTCTAATAGGCTACAAGGTCGTTATTTTTTTAGAGGTGAACTATGTTTTAAAAAAATTGCTTTGAGTGTGTGCATGAGAGATATTTTAGAAGAAATTACAATAATCAATATAAATAGCATCCTCAACAACTAGCTATTTCAACACATAGGGGTACAACTTTGGTTTAGTCTGTTAGCGTACATGAGTCAAATTACCTTTGATAGCCCAGTGATTCAACATCAAATATGATGAGACATAATAGAGATAAAGTAAAAGCTCATATAATTTTGGTTAGAGCTTTAGCAATCATTCTAGAATTGTGAGAGGAACAAAATAAATTATTTTAATTATTCAGTATAATTTTAATTTTTATTTTAATTATTTATCAGTTTTTTTAATAGAAATATTAATTACAAAATAAATTATTTGTGAGACAGATCTAATTTAAATTAAACCGGTATATCCTAAATAATAAAGAATAAATCTCATTTTTTTTCATTTTAATTTTAACTATTTAAATTTAATTATTTATTTGTTTATTTTTATATAAATATTAATTACAAAATAAATTATGAGTTACACAAATATAATTTATATAAATATAATTTATTTGTAATTATATTATAATTGATATCTATCTTCTTAATAATAGATTATTAATTTATTTTTTGATCATTATTAGAATATTTATCGATAAAATTAGTTTATATTAAATTTATATGATATATAAATATAATGATTATTATAACTAAATATTGAACTCACTTTTGAAAAAAATTTAAAAATTATTATATTTTTTACGGTTATAACCTTTGAAAATATCAAAATAAATAAAAATAAATTTTTTGTTTTTTTAAATAAAACCTATGAACTACTAAATATTTTTAATAGTTTATTAATTTAATTTTTAATCATTATTATAATATCTATCAATAAAATTGTTTATATTGAATTTATATGATATATAGTTATTAATATTATTATAACCTAAATATTATATTTACATTTAAAAAAATTTTAAATATTATTATATTTTCAAAGGTTATAACCTATTAAAATGAGAAAAAAGTATAATTTTTTTTATTATTTTATTGTTTAAATAAAACCTATAAACAACTAAATGCTTAAAAACATAAATCACTAAATTTTCAAATGACAAAACATCTAAATACTTAAACCATTAAACTGGTATACATTAATAATAAATCATAAATCTCATTTTAATTTTTATTCAGTATAATTTAAAATTTTTATTTTAATTATTTATCAGTTTATTTTTATAGAAATATTAATTACAAAATAAATTATTAGTGAGAATGATATATTTAAAATTAAACTGGTATATCCTAAATAATTATTAATAAATCTCATTTCATTTTCATTATAATTTTAAATATTCTTTTTAATTTATTATTTGTTTATTTTTATAAAAATATTAATTACAAAATAAATTATGAGTTAAAATATAATTTATATAAATTATTTTTTATCAAAAAATATAGATAAATATTTTAAAATAAATAAAATTCAAAATAAAAAATTATTATATTGTAATATATTTTGGTTTGCTTTTGAATTATTTTAGGTTTTGTAAATATATTTTAATTGATATCTATCTTATTAATAATATATTATTTATTTATTTTTGATCATTATTAGAATATTTATCAATAAAATTGGTTATATTGAATTTACATGATATATAAATATAATGATTATTTTAACTAAATATTGTATTCACTTTTGAAAAAATTTTAAAAATTATTATATTTTCAAAGGTTATAACCTTAGAAAATGAGAAAAAATAATAAAAATAAATTTTTTGTTATTTAATTTTTAAGATAAAACTTATAGATCATTAAATGCTTACTTACTTAAATCAGTAAGCTCATAAATCTCGAAACCCCTAAATACATAAACCTTTTAAAAGCTATATACTACTTAATAAATAATAAATCTCATTTTTATTTCTATTTATTATAATTTTAAATATTCATTTAATTATTTATAGTTTAATTTTTTAGAATATTAATTGCAAAATAAATTTCGAGTGACACAAATATTATTTAAATAATTTATTTTAATAAAAAAAATATAAGCTAATAAAAAGAAGGAAAATTTTAAATTTAAATATTATTATTTAGTAATATATTTTGATTTGATTATGAATCATTTTTTGTTATGTAAATATATTTTAATTACTATTTATATTATTAATGATAGTTTATTAATCTAATTATTGATCATTATTATAATATCTATCATTAAAATTATTTATATTGAATTTATATGATATATAATTAGTAAGATTAATATAATTATACATAGTATTCACATTTCAAAAAATTTTAATAATTATTTTATTTTCAAAGTTATAACCTTTGAAAATAAGGAAAAATCAAAAAAAGAATTTTAAATTTTTATTATATAAATAAAACCTATAAACCACTAAATGCCTAAAAATATAAATTGCTAAACTCCTAAACAACAAAACTCCTAAATAATCACACTATTAAACCGGTATACCATATATAATAAATCTTAAATCTCATTTTAATTTGTATTCATTATAATTTTAAATATTCATTTTAATTATTTATTAGTTTATTTTTTATAGAATTATCAATCACAAAATAAATAATGAGTGAGACAAATATAATTTTAATAATTTATTTTTAATCAAAAAAAATAAGCTTATATATAGAAGTAAAAATTTAAAAACAAAAAATTATTATTTAGTAATATATTTTACTTTGATTTTGAATCATTATATATAGGTTTTGCAATTATATTTTAATTGTGATCAATCATATTAATAATAGTTTATTAATTTATTATTTGATCATTTTTATAATATCGAACAATAAAATTACTTATATTCAATTAAAATGTCTTATAATTATTAAGTTATAATAACTAAATATTATATTTACATTTGAAAAAAATTTAAAACTTATTATAATTTCAAAGGTTATAACCTTCAAAATGATAAAAAATCACAAAAATAATTTTTTATTATTTTATTATTCAAATAAAACTTATAAACCACTAAATGCCTAAACATTTAAATCTCTAGACTCCTAAACCCCAAAACCACCTAAATACTTAAGCCATTAAACCTATATAAACTAAATAATAAATAATAAATCTCATTTTTATTTGTATTCATTATAATTTTAAATATTTATTTTAATTATTTTTTTGTTTATTTTTATAGAAATATTAATTACAAAATAAATAATGAGTGAGACAGATATAATTTAAATAAATTATTTTTTATGAAAAAAAGTAAGCTTATAAAAATTAACAAAATTTCAAAAATTTAAAATTTTATTTTGTAATATAATTTACTTTGATTTTGAATTATTTTGGGTTCTACAAATATATTTTATTTAATATCTATCTTATTAATAATAGTTTATTAATTTATTTTTTGATCATTATTATAATATATATTAATACATTTTTATATATTGAATCTACAACAAATATAATTATTAAGATTATTATAACTAAGTATTGTATTCATATTTTAGAACTATTAAAAAATTATTATATTTTTAAAGGTAATAACCTTTGAAAATCAAGAAAATTCATAAAAATACATTTTTTATTATTTCATTATTTAAATAAAACCTATAAACACGAAAATGTGCAAACATATAAATCAATAAACTCCTTGACCCCAAAACCAGAAAAAATATAAACAATTAAATAGTTATACCCTAAATAATAAATAATAAATCTCATTATTATTAGTATTCATTATAATTTTAAATATACATTTTAATTATTTATTAGTTTAATTTTATAGAAATATAAATTAAAAAATAAATTATTAGTGAGACAGATATAATTTAAATAATTTATTTTTCATCAAAAAATATATAGGCTTATAAATGGATACAAAAATTTAAAAATTTAAAATTAATATTTAGTAAAATATTTCACTTTGATTTTGAGTCATTTTTGGTTTTGCAAATATATTTTAAACAATATTTTCTTATTAATAATTGGTTATTACTTTTTTATCATCATTATTATAATAAATATCAATAAAATAGTTTATATTGAATTTATATGATATATAATTATTATGATTATTATAACTTCATATTGTATTCACTTTTCACAAAAAAATTTAAAAATTATTATATTTTCAAAGGTTATAACCTTAAAAATGAGAAAAAATAACAAAAATAAATTTTTTGTTATTTTATTTTTTATATAAAACCTATAAACCACTAAATGACTAAATACTAAAATGACTAAACTCCTAAACCTCGAAGCCCATAAATACTTAAAACATTAAATTAGTATAGTCTAAAAAATAAATCATAAATCTCATTTTTATTAGTATTCATTATAATTTTAAATATTCATTTTAATTATTTATCAGTTTATTTTTATAGAAATATTAATTACAAAATAAATTATTAGTATGACATATATAATTTAAATAATTTATTTTTCATAAAAAAAAATCCTCATAAAAAAGGCAAAATTTTAAAAATAAAAAAATATTATTTAATAATATATCTTATTTTGATTTTGAATCACTTTAGATTTTAGAATTATATTTTAATTTATATCTTACTTAAAAATACAAGTTTATTAATTTATTTATTGATCATTATTAAAATATCTATCAATAAAATTATTTATATTGAGTTTACATTATATATAATTATTAAGACAATTATAACTAAATATTATATTCAAATTTAAAAAAAATTAAATATTATTATATTTTCAAAGGTTACAACCTTCAAAAATTAAAAAAATTAAAAAAAATAAATTTTTTGTTTTTTCATTCTTTAAAAAAAACTATAAATCACTAAAGGTCTAAACAATTAAATCACTAAACTCCTGAACTAAAAAACACCTAAATACTTAAACCAATAAACTGGTATTTCCTGAATAATAAATAAATAATCTCAATTTTATTTGTATTCATTATAATTTTAAATATTCATTTTAATTATTTAGTAGTTTATTATTATAGAATTATAAATTACAAAATAAATTATGAGTAAGACAAATATAATTTAATTAATTTATTTTTAATAACAAAAATATAAACTTATAAAAAAACAAAACATTAAAAAAAATTATTATTTAGTAATAAATTTTACTTTGATTTGAATAAATTTAGATTTTGCAAATACTTTTTAAATAATAACTATTTTATTAGTAATAGTTTATTAATTTATTTTTTGATCATAATTATAATATCTAGCAATATAATTATTTATATTGAATTTAAATTAATTATAATTATGAAGATTATTATAAATAAATATTATATTTACATTTGAAAAAAATTAAAAATTATTATATTTTCAAAGGATATAATCTTCAAAAATTAGAAAAAATAATATAAATAAATTTTTTGCTATATCATTGTTTAAATAAAACTTATAAACCAATAAATACCTAAACACTTAAACATCTAAACTCCAAAACACAAAAGCACCTAAATACTTAAAACTTTAAGCTCGTAAACCTTAAATATAATTTAAATAATTTATTAAAATATAAATTACAAAATAAATTATGAGTGATACAAATATAATTTAATTTATTTATTTTTCATCAAAAAAATATATAAGCTTATAAAAAGAAGCAAAAACTAAAAAACAAAAATTATTATTTAGTAATAAATTTTACTTAGATTTTGAATAATTTTAGGTTTTATAATTATATTTTAATTTATATCCAACATAATAATAATAACATATTAATTTATTTTTTGATAATTCATATCATATCTATCAATAAAATTGTTTATAATTAGTTTATATTATATATAATTATAATGATTATTATTACTAAATATTGTATTCACATTTTTAAAAAATTTTAAAATTATTATATTGTCAAAGGTTATAAACTTTGAAAATGTGAGAAAATATCAAAAATAATTTTTTTTTATTTCATTGTTTAAACAAAACCTATAAACCATTAAATGCCTAAAAACATAAATCGCTGAAGTCCTAAATGACAAAACCTCTAAATACTTAAAATATTAAACTGTTATACATTAATAATAATTCATAAATATCATTTTAATTTTTATTCAGTATAATTTTAAATTTTTATTTTAATTATTTATCAGTTTTTTTATTGAAATATTAATTACAAAATAAATTATTTTTGAGACAGATATAATTTAAATTAAACTGGTATACCCTAAATAATATAGAATAAATCTCATTTTTTTTTCATTATAATTTTAAATATTCATTTTATTTATTTATTTATATATTTTAATATAAATATTAATTAAAAAATTAATTATGAGTTGGACAAATATAATGTATATAAATTATTTTTCATCAAAAAAATATAGATAAACTTATTAAAAGAAAAAAATTTAAAATCAAAAAATTATTATATAGTAATATAATTTGCTTTGCTTCTTAATCATTATAGATTTTGTAATTATATTTTAATTGACATCTATCTTATTAATAATAGATTATTAATTTATTTTTTGATCATTATTAGAATATTTATCAATAATATTGTTTATATAGAATTTATATGATATATAAATATAATTATTATTATAACTAAATATTATATTCAATTTTGAAAAAAATTTAAAAATTGTTATATTTTCAAAGGTTATAGCCTTAGAAAATATAAAAAAATAAAAAAAATAAATATTTTGTTATTTTAATTTTTAAATAAAACCTATAAACTACTAAATGCATACACAGCTAAATAAGTAAACTCCTGAAGCCCATAATGCCTAAATACATAAACCATTAAACAGTTATATACTAGTTAATATTTAAGAAATCTAATTTTTATTTCAATTTATTATAATTTTAAATATTCATTTTAATTATTTATTAGTTTATTTTTATTAAAATATTTATTGCAAAATAAATTATGAGTAAGACAAATATAATTTAGATAATTTATTTTTAATAAAAAATATATATACGCTTATAAAAGAAATAAAATTTAAAAATTAAAAATTATTATTCAGTAATATATTTTACTTTAATTTTGAATCAATTTGGGTTTTGTAAATATTTTTTAATGAATATCTATCTTATTATTAATAGTTTATTAATTTAATTTTTGATCATTATTATAATAACTATCAATAAAATTGTTTATATTGAATTTATATGATATATGATTATTAATAATATTATAACTAAATATTATATTCACATTTCATAAAATTTTAAATCTCAAAACCATTAAACTGGTATACATTAATAATAAATGATAAATCTCTTTTTAATTTTTAATCAGTATATTTTAAATTTTTATTTTAATTATTTATCAGTTTATTTTTATAGAAATATTAATTACAAAATAAATTATTAGTGAGACAGATATAATTTCAATAATTTATATTTTATCAAATAAAATATAAGCTTATAAAAATAGGCACAATTTTAAAAAAAAAATTATTATTTAGTGAAATATTTTATTTTGATTATGTATTTATATTTTGGTTTATATCAGTCTTTCTTAATAATAGTTTATTAATTATTTATTGATCATTATTATAATATCTATTAATAAAATTATTTATATTGAGTTTACATTATATATAATTATTAAGATTATTATAACTAAGTATTATATTCACATTTATAAAAAATTAAAAATTATTATATTTTAAAAGGTTATAACCTTTAAAAATTAAAAAAAACAAAAAATTAAATTTTTTGTTGTTTCATTCTTTAAATAAAAACTATAAATCACTAAAGGCATAAACACTTAAATCACTAAACCCCAAAACACCTAAATACCTAAACCATTAAAACTATATATCCTGAATAATAAATAATAAATCTCACTTTTATTTGTATTCATTATAATTTTAAATATTCATTTTAATTATTTTTTAGTTTACTTTTATAGAATTATAAATTACAAAATATATTATGAGGAAGACAAATATAATTTAAATAATATACTTTTAAGAACAATAAATATATACTTATAAAAAGAAGCAAAACATCAAAAACATTATTATTTAGTAATTTATTTTACTTTGATTTTGAATAAATTTAGGTTTTGCAAATATATTTTAAATAATATCTATCATATTTATAATAGTTTATTAAATTATTTTTTGATCATTAATATAATATCTATCAATATAATTATTTATATTGAATTTATATGATATATAATTATTAATATTATCAAACTAAATATAGTATTCACATTTATAAAAAATTTAAAAATTGTTATATTTTCTAAGGTTATAACCTTTAAAAATTAGAAAAAATAACAATAAAGATTTTTTGTTATATCATTGTTTAAATAAAACTTATAAACCATTAATACCTAAATACACATAAATATCTAACTCCTAAACCCGAAGCCCCTAAATACCTAAACATTTAAACTCGTAAACCTTAAATATAATTTAAATAATTATTGAAATATGAATTACAAAATAAATTATGAGTGTTAAATATAATTTAAATAATTTAATTTTTATCAACAAATAATATAATCTTATACAATGAGTCAAATACTAAAAAACAAAAATTATTATTTAGTAATAAATTTACTTTGATTTTTAATCATTTTAGTTTTTGTAATTAAATTTTAATTTATATCTATCATATTAATAATAGTTTATTAATTTATTTTTTGATAATTGATATAATATCTATCAATAAAATTGTTTATATTTAGTTTATATTATATATTGTTATAATAATTATTATTACTAAATATTGTAGACACATTTTTAAAAAATTTTAAAATTATTATATTTTCAAGGTTATATATAACCTTTTAAATTTTGAAAAAATATCAAAAATAATTTTTTGTTATTTCATTGTTTAAATAAAACCTATAAACCACTAATTGCCTAAATATTTAAATGAATAACTTCTAAATCTCTAGAACCCTAAATAAATAATTTTTTTACTCAGATATATCCTTTATAATAAACTAAAAATCTCATTTTTATTTTTTTCATTTTAATTTTAAATATTCATTTTAATTATTTATTTGTTTATTTTTATATTAATATTAATTACAAAATAAATTTTGAATTAGACAATTATAATTTATATAAATTATTTTTCATCAAAAAAAATATAGATAAACTTATTAAAAGCAAAAAAAATTAAAAACAAAAAATTATTATATAGTAATATAATTTACTTTGCTTCTGAATCATTATTGGTTTTGTAATTATATTTTAATTGATATCTATCTTATTAATAATAAATTATTTATTTATTATTGATCATTTTTAGAATATTTATCAATCATATTGTTTATATTGAATTTATATTATATATAAATATAATGATTATTATAACTAAATATTGAATTCACATTTGAAAAAAATTTAAAAATTATTATATTTTCAAATGTTTAACCTTTGAAAATATCAAAAAATAATAAAAATAATTATTTTGTTATTTTAATTTTTAAATAAAACCTATAATCCACTAAAATGCATACATTGTAAAATTAGTAAACTCCTAAGGCCCATAATGCATAAATACATAAACCATTAAACTGTTATATACTACTTAATAATTAAGAAATCTAATTTTTATTTCAATTTATTATTATTTTAAATATTCATTTTAATTATTTATAAGTTTATTTTATAAAAATATTTATTACGAAATAAATTATGAGTGCGACAAATATAAATTAAATAATTTATTTTAAATCATAAAAAATATATATTATTATAAAAGAATAAAATTTTAAAAATTATTATAAATAATATATTTTACTATAATTTTGAATCATTTTGGGTTTTATAAATATTTTTTAATTAATATCTATCTTATTATTAATAGTTTATTAATTTAATTTTTGATCATTATTATAATATCTATCAATAAAATTGTTTATATTAAATTTATATGATATATAATTATTAAAATTAGTATAACTAAATATTATACTCACATTTCAAAAAATTTTTATATATTATTATATTTTCAAAGGTTATTACCTATGAAAATGACAAAAAATTACAAATTTTTTTTTGTTATTTTATTGTTTAAATAAAACCTATAAACCACTAAATGCATAAAAACATAAATCACTAAACTACTAAATGACAAAACTTCGGGTATACATTAATAATAAATCATAAATCTCATTTTAATTTTTATTAAGTGTAATTTAAAATTTTTATTTTTATTATTTATCAATTTATTTTTATAGAAATATTAATTACAATATAAATTATTAGTTAGACAAATCTATTTTAAATAATTTATTTTTTATTAAAAAAATATATATGCTTATAAAAAGTGGCATAATTTTAAAAACAAAAATTTATTATTTTGTAATATATTTTATTTTGTTTTTTAATCATTTTAGTTTTTGAAATTATATTTTAATTTATATTATTCTTATTAAAAATAATGAATTAATTTTTTATTGATCATTATTATAATCTCTATTAATAAAATTATTTATATTGAGTTTATATTAAATGTAATTATTAAGAATATTATAACTAAATATTATATTAACATTAAAAAAAATTAAAAGTCTTATATTTTCAAAGTTATAACCTTCAAAAAATAAAAAAATCAAAAATTAATTAATTTTTTCATTCTTTAAATAAAACTATAAATCACTAAAGTCCTAATCACTTAAATCACTAAACCCCAAAAACACTAAATACTTAAACCATTAACTAGTATATCCTTAAAAAAATAATAACTCTCAATTTTATTTGGATTCATTATAATTTTAAATATTCATTTTAATTATTATTAGTTTATCTTTATAGAATTAAATTAAAAATAAATTATGTGGAAGACAAATTAATTTAAATTATTACTTTTGATAATAAAAAATATAAAACTTAAAAAGAAGCACACATCAAAAAATTATTCTTTAATATTATATTTTACTTAGATTTGAATAATTTTACATTTGAACATATATATTAAAAATATCTATCTTATTAATAAAAGTTTATTAATTTATTTTTTGATCATTAATATAATATCTATCAATATTATTTG
>JAREIK010002642.1:31800-46467 GCA_029783825.1 Sapria himalayana | reverse complement strand
GATTGCAGTCCCCGCTAAAGCAATTGTTGCCGTCTCTATGAAGAACGAACATCTGCGCATATTCGCAGTTTAGTATGGCTGCACGCACGGGTCTCCTCTCCGACCGCTAGTACCTGTTTGTATTGTACCTTCAGTAGGGCAGAAGAGAAGGTAGTAAGCGAGCTATCCCTATCCATTACGCTTTGTTAGTTCGTGATATCACCCTGTCCACTGCACTGACCGTGTTCCATCCGCAAAGCAAAAAATAACTACCAATTTCGTGAAGAGCATGGATAAGGGTCAAAACTTTTGTGCACCGCCCTATCCTATAGAATGAATAAGGAGTTTACTATCGATGACCGAGCCAGTCTGATTCTCGATGACTCCGCTAACCGAGCCTTCCATTGTCTGCTTGGCGCTAAAAGTTGCATAAGGAACAAAGGTGTCAGTTTCTCTTTTCTCGGATGATGCTAAGAAACTCCAGTGCAGTGGCATCTGCTTCTTCGTTTGCTTTCATTTCAGCTTACTTTATCTTCTTTTTTGTTTGTTTTTTGATCCTGAAGCCTGTGTTTCTTCGGCTTTATTAGCGTCAGCTTAGGCCTCTCTTGTTGAATCTGGTCTGGAAAGTCCCTACTCTGCCCCGGACGATTCGGCATCTCTTTTTTCCTACGATTCAGCGGCCTTTGATTCGACAGATGAAAGAGCAGATGCAGATTAGGTAGCATATATATGCCCGTGAATGGACGTCTTTGCTCTCTGGAATAGCCCTAGTAGTGGGGTCCGATTGCCTAGTAGCACTAGCAGAAGGCCCAACATCGCTATTGAGCATATTGGCAGACATTGTCTTGTACATCACAGTCTAACCAACCGCGCTTTAGACACCGGATCCAGCGGAGAATGAGAAAAGAAAGGAAGGAGTTTAGTCAAGTCCATTATGCTCCTTTTTAACTTAACTAGTAGGGGATTCCTCTAGGCTCTAGGTTTCCAGCAAGACCGAGTGCGGCCATCACATCAACCAACCTAACTTCTCGCCAAGCAGCATAGAAGCACAGCTCGTATTTGCACCCTGTAACTTAACAAAGTGTGGACGAACTGCCGACCGAAGAAGCGGACTTGTGAGGGAGGCTATGAGAGAGAGAGGGTGGGTCGTAGATCACTCTTTCTCTACGTTGTACTTGCTAGAGATTCTAGACGAGAGAGATAGGGATGGATAAGAAAGTTCTCATAGTGTGGAACGGGAGCCGAAGGCAGACCCAGCGCTAACTATACAATCTTATGAAATAAAGCTCACTTCACTATTCTATTGTATTTAAGTGTAGTATTCTACGAAGCTCGACTGAGGTCATTGAAAAGAGAGAGAATTGCGAATAGTTTTGATCAGGAGTTGGGTAAGCTCGTTCGGTGGTTGGGAATCGCGGGAGCAGCAGAAGGGGGAGGAGGGGCTGGCTGTTATCCATAGCTAAACATCAATGGGCTCCAATTCCAGACCGAATATACCAAACCAAAAGAAAGTCAAAGTCTTTATATGGGGTCCGCCCGGGCGGATCCGTTCCATATAGATGTAGCAATCACCGCTTCATGATGGATTTCTGAGCGGAGCGAAAGATCAAGCAAGATCTAATTTCTCATAGGCACAAGCCTTTATGGCAGATCCAGCTGTAGGTGTACATGAGTGAACCTTGGCCGGATATGCTGGCATAGCACTGACTTCCGGAAGGAAAGGAAGAGAGGTCTCATGGGGAGAATTCTTTCAGATACAAGACATTCGTTGCTGATCTAAAAAAGATCTTGTGGTTGAGTCAATTCGCTGGTGAGAAGTTTACTAAATACGCGGTTCTTGTTTGCTGCTAGCTAGACGAAGTTTTGGGATGAATCTACCCGAAAAAGGATACGAACGAACAAAGAAGATTTGTGCCTGTGGTGAGGGAGGGAGGGCTCAGACCCAACCAATTGAATGCGCAATCTCTGTTCCTTCTCGACGGTCCCTTCAACCCAACAAAAAATGTTTCGTATACCCGGGACTGATATTGGAGAGGGATGGCGATCGAACGACCAACCTGACGATTGAACGGATTAGGGGAGGGGGAATTAATTGATTCTATTCCTTCTACCTGGCCATTTGAATTCCTCGACCGTTTCTGTTCCAAGTCGGCCCACTCGCTGAACCAACCTTTCTTGCCGGCTTGCCTCGTGACGTTCGAGATTCTTTTCTGCTTGACTATCCCCTCCATCAGTGATCCCACCTCTGGCTAGACACCCGCCGAATTCCTGTTCTCGACTCGCAACAAATCGAATCTATTCATTGGTATTGGTTGGTAGGGCATGGCTTCTTCTCGTTCCATCAGCTGAAAGTAGTCGATCGGAAAACGGCATAAAAAGCCGGGATTCCGTGAAGTTAGCGTTCCCAAAACCGTGCAATCAGTCGTCGAGAATACCCTACTTCTAAGTGGTAAGAGAAGCGGTTTCGGATCAGTGAACGCCTCCCACCCATGGCGAAGGGGTTGTTCAATAGCGGAAAAGAGTTGGAGGCACCTTCACAATCATTCCAGCTAGCATCGAAAAGGAGGATTTGGTGGAATCGTGCATCTAGAAGTGGTTCTCAGTCGTAGAACGGGATGCTATGTGTGTAGCAAGGCGAGTCGAAGAGAAGAATGTTGCATTGGGGTTCACTCACTAGTTGTCGAAAGGCTAGACAGGCCCGTCCTTACTCGTCAAGAGCTGAGCGAGAGCGACTACATTTCAGCGACCGAAATGTCGTAGCATGAGCGGTGAGGAGCGAGAACAACTAGGGCTAGCCTAGTGAGCTAGATTCAATCCAACCCGGCGCTTGTGCCTTTGTTTCAGGCGATAAGACTATCTTCTTTCTTTCGAAACGGAACGAGAAGGATGACTGCCAGAAGAGATGTTTTTCCTCAACCGATCGTACCCAAGATGGGCAGTGGCCCAGAGTGATTAGGTTCGAGTAACCCGATGGGGAGGGTGGAACCAACTGCCGTTGAGAGGAGAACATCAGACTTCGTTGCTGTGTGTACCTCTGATTCTCGAGTTAGTGAACTTCAAAGCTTTTTTGTAGTGAGCTCCCTTTCTTTCCCTTCGACTCTCCCGTACTCAAAAAGGGCTCTTCGACTTTCTTTCTTTGCTCTCTCGGTAAGGCTCAACTTCATTTTTGGCGCTATGCTATATAGTACGCGTGTGTGTGCGCCATACAAACTATAGGTTTTGCCCCCCTCAAATGACCTATCCTGTCGTGACGGATCCTTGGTTGCGAATGAAAGGACGCGACTCTATAATCATGGAACCATCGATTGCCACGTGGCCTCCGACGGTCTACGTGGACAGTAGTTCCTAGAACTTCCGTCAGGTTGAAGTAACCGTACTCACTTCACTGTAAACCTCGCCTAGATTTCTACCAACGGTTTGCTTATCCCGCAAGACCAAAAAGCCGTATCGCCCTATCGGAAACGCCGTCAGTTGCGCTCACCTTTTTTGGCCAGTTAAGTTAGGGATAGTAGGTAGGCATGCTTTTTCTCAATTTAGAATGCAATCGAGGAGCAGAACTTCCGTCTCGCATTAACGTAGTTCTCTCCTGTCCTGCCTATTACTATGAGTTGGGTTTCGTAGAGAACCCGGACCGTCGCTTACTGACGACTGTTTCAAAGTCTAGGGGGTTTACCTACTCGACCGATAGGGAGATGGTCCTGAAGTTGCTGGTATGGGCGCGCGCCTCTAGGTATAACAGCGGATATGATTTCCACATGCCAAACCAACCCCAGACGCTTATTTGACTTGAAAGCTCATTCCGAAGCTGACAGGGCAGGAGACCTAGATGAGCGTCAGTCTACCACGGGATATTGGTTTACAAATGGGGGAGGAGCGAAGCCTAGCCCCTATTGTCTGTATGGACCGCTACTATTGACTTCTTACTTACTAAGTGGTAGAACCCAGCGTCTTTTCTCCTCCGCATTCGCTCTGGCCTGTTAGGGAGGAAGCAAAAAGGTTTGAAGTTAGAATTGTACAATGTTATTACTTCATCCGCTGTGAATGAATAGGCTGAAGGAATCGGATCTTGTCTCTTTTCATCTGCTTAGCTTAAAAGGCAGGAAGCAAGAACTCTAAACTATCTCCCCACGGTGCGGTAGCGAAGCCCCATTCGTTCCCTGGGTGAAGGAGCAGTAGAATCAGTCCTTGCTTTCTTCCCATAGCAGCTGGGAGCGCAGAGAGTAGCCAACCCAGTCAGCCAGTCCAGTAGCACGGTCTCGGTCCTGCAAGCCAACGGTTGCTAACTTTCTTTCAAATAAGATCTGTCCCAGCGGTCAGTCTCATCGGCTGGCATTATTCTTTCTTTAGACCACCTTCTCTTGAGGGATGGGAAACTTTCGAGTTCATCCTTTAGCTGTCCAGGCAGTCCTATCAGTGCAGTACTTGTGAGTGCTTCCTCCCGAGCCAGTAGGCCGATTGGTGTATAGAAAAGAACCTTCCCAGCCGGACAAGGAGCCAGAGCCACCGAGCTTGTGTTACTAATTGGCTTGATAGTTCAAGTAGTAATGGCGGTCTCCTGTCTGTGGTAGTCAAGCATGTCTGTGGCTAGAGGAGAAAAGCAGTCAATCTTAGTGCCCTGTAAGCGGTAGTTGAAGTCAGGCTTTCTAACTCCTAGTCGGCTAGTAGAAGGAGGGGATAGGATAGAGACTAAAGAAAGAGCTCTGAGTCTACCCGAAGCGAAGGAAAGTCAAGAGAAGAGGTGGTAGCTGTCCATGCAAGGAAGTGACACAAGCTATTCTAGCAAGTATTCTGTGGAGGAAGGAAGCCAGGGAGTAGCACTAGGGCAAGTAACTTATTTCACTAGTCTCATATGTCAGTCTCGATGCACAGATTCCTCAAGGCATTGTTTTTGTACGAGCAGTAATAGTATAAACTATAAACTATAAACAAATAAAACTGCTATTGAATGCGCAGGAAGAGAGTAGGCAGTTCAGAGAAAGATTCCCCTTTTCGTACGCTCGGCAGGTCAGTTCGGTACTAGCGGATCAGAAAGATAGGCCAGGTCAGCTGCGGCTTCCAGTACCGAGACAAAATGGGTTTTGAGATCAGAGAGAGGTTAGAAGAATTCTCAGAGAAAAAGTCCCTCTTGTGCCGGTAGTAGGGAAAGCTGCTGAGATAGAGAGAGCAGTTCTCCCTTAAAGTCCTTTCTTTTATTGATTTCGAGTCGGGAATAGAGCAGTGGCTTATTCGGCGTTATACCACAATTCATTCTCGGGCATAGCTGTTCACGAAACGTGGCATGGGTGATCCGAGCGAGAGGTAAGACCAATCAATCCCATTCATCCTGGTTCGATCCGAACGGATCTTGTTGAATGAATTGATCCATTGTTGTATGCCCTACTTCTTAGTGAATTGTTTCCTACTCGGACCCGCCGTACTTCCTTTGACTACTCCTGAGATATAGTTGAAACATTTTGTTATGGTGGAGAGTGGGGAGGGAAAACACCAATGCAGCAGAGAACGACCGCATGAATCGGAATCCACAACTATTAAGACAGACGCCCTTACACAGAGAGAACCATGAAATAAAGGCTCCGCGTTCTCCAAGTGGTTGATCTTAGCGTGCTAGCCGCTGCTTCATTTCGTATAGTGATAACGCTTTCTCTTTCTTAGCGCTCCGCCCCCCCTTATATAGTTATATAGTCAGGGGAACTCTGGTTGCGCGGCTTTCTCTTCTCTTAGGGGTATCTTTTTTCTGACTTAACTCAGCTTGACCTACTTGACTCAGCGGTGAGAGTCTCGCTTTCATACGGCGAGAGTCAAATACGGCCGAAACCCCTGCTTTTGCCAGCATGACAGCAAGCACGGACTGGACTGGCAGCAAGGAGTCGAATGACCAAAGCATCGGTTGCTTCCACTTGTGGCCTTCTTCGATCGCTTTGACACCTTAATATCAAGGTAGCTTGCTTACTTTACTTAGTGCTAGTACCCACGGAGCGGTAGGAAATCGCTTGTTACTTAGCACGCCCCTATAGAGTCAGGCTCTAAGGGCTAAGGAATAACCCTCTCTTCTTCTCTTCATGTATGTGGGCTGCCTGCCCCGTCCCGAATAGACGAACAGGAACAAGCTGAAGAAAGGCGCGAGAGCCATCTCTATCACCTACCAGTTCTCCAGTGCAGCCGCGTTGCTCCTTGCTCGTCTGAGCCTTTCTCTTGTGACGTCTCGTCGCCCTCTTCTGTTGATGCGCCACTCCTGATCTTCGACCAGCCTGCTGTTACTGCGACTGAGGTTGCTCCCGACTTCTGGTCCTCCATTGGCCTTTGATCAAGGTTCTAGGTGTACTTGACATGACTACACCGCCACCATCATCTTCTGCCACCGTGTCACGTCATCATCGGTCGAGGGATGGGAAACCTAAGGTCTTCTCCGCCACTCACTACCCGCTTTCTTGCTCTTCAATCCGATGCTTCTTTGACCTGCTTCTCTCAGGCTTCGAAGGTACCAGAATGGCGCGCATCCATGCAGGATGAGTTCAATGCTCTACTTCGGGCATTATTGTTCTTCTCCTTTATGTCGATGACATACTCATTATTGGAAGCGATGTAGCTGGTATCCGCTCGCTTATTCATTCTCTGTCGCGATGCTTTGAGATGAAGGTCACCGATGGCTAAGATCCCTTCCTCACTCTAACTTTAGGAAGCTCACTTCTACCTTTTCTTGTGCGTTCGGGGAGAAATAGAAAGTTGAAATGTAAATGTATACTCTGGTTAAGGCTCAGGAGTAAATGTAAAGAATAGATAAACTTTTTAAAAGAAAAAAATTTTTCAAATCAGATAATTATTATTTAGTAATACATTTACCTTTGCTTTAGAATCAATTTAGGTTTTCTTATTATATTTTATGTAATAAGAATCATATTCATTATAGATTTTTAATTTATTTTTTTAGATTTATTAGAATATTTATCAATAAAATCGATTATATTGAATTTATTTTATTTATAATTATTATGATTATAATAAATAAATATTGTATTCACTTTTGAAAAAAATTTAAAAATTATTATATTTTCAATGGTTATAACCTTCAAAATATTATAAAAAATAATAAAAATAAATTTTTTATTATTTCATTTTTTAAATAAAGACTATAGACTATTAAATGCCTGCTTACTTAAATTAGTAAGCTCATAAACCCTGAAACCCCTAAATACATAAACCCTTTAACATCTATATACAACTTAATGAATAATAAATTTCATTTTTATTTCTATTTATAAAAATTTTAAATATTCAATTAAATTATTTATAGTTTAATTTTTTAGAAAAATTAATTACAAAATAAATTTCGAGCGAGACAAACATTATTTAAATAATTGATTTTTAATAAAAAAAATATAAGCTTATAAAAAGAAGGAATAATTTAAAAATTAAAATTTTTAATTAGTAATATATTTTGATTTGATTTTGAATCATTTTGCGTCATGTAAATATAATTTAATTAAAATTTATATTTTTATTAATAGTTTATTAATATAATTTTTGATCATTCTTATAATATCTATCATTAAAATTGTTTATATTGAATTTATTTGTTATATAATCAGTAAGATTATTATAATTATACATGGTATTCACATTTCAAATAAATTTTAAAAATTATAATATTTTCAAATGTTATAACCATTGAAAATCAAAAAAAAAATCTAAAATATATTTTTTTTATTTTTTTTATTTAAGTAAAATCTATAAACAACAATATGCATAAAAACAAAAATTGCTAAACTTCTAAAAAACAAAACTTCTAAATAATCAAACCAATAAACCAGTATTCCATATATAATAAATCACAAATCTCATTTTAATTTGTATTCATTATAATTTTAAATATTCATTTTAATTTATTATTAGTTTATTTTTTATAGAAATGTTAATTAAAAAGTATATAATGAGTGAGACAAATATAATTTTAATAATTTATTTTTTATTCAAAAAAAAAAATATAACCTTATAAAAAGAAGTAAAAATTTAAAAACAAAAAATTATTATTTAGTAATTTATTTTACATTGATTTTGAATCATTTTATATAGGTTTTGAAATTATATTTTAATTTCTATCAATCTTATTCATAATAGTTTATTAATTTATTTTTTGATCATTATTAAATATCTATTAATAAAATTACTTATATTGAATTTTAATGTTTTATAATTATTAATATTATTATAACTAAATATTATTTTTACTTTTGAAAAAAAGTTTAAAAATTATTATATTTTCAAAGTTTATAACCTTCAAAAATGATAAAAAATCAAAAAAATAATTTTTTTATAATATTATTATTTAAATAAAAATTAAAAATCACTAAATACCAAAACATTTAAATCTATAGACCTCTAATCCCCAAAATCCCCGAAATACTTAAAGCATTAAACCTATATAACCTATATAATAAAGGATAATTATAATATCTATCAATAGTTTATTAATTAATCTCTATCTTATTATTAATAGTTTATTAATTGAATTTTTGATCATTATTAATAAATCTATCAATAAAATTGTTTATATTGAATTTATATGATATATAATTATTAATATTAATATAACTAAAGATTGTATTTACATTTCAAAAATTTTAAATATTATTATATTTTCAAAGGTTATAACCTATGAAAATGAGAAAAAATTACAAATTTTTTTTGTTATTTTATTATTTAAATAATACCTATAAACCACTAAGTGCCTAAAAACATAAATCACTAAACTCCTATACTAGAAAACCTCTAAATACATAAACAATTAAACTTGTATACATTAATAATAAATCATAAATATCATTTAAATTTGTATTCTGTATAATTTTTAATTTTTATTTTAATTATTTATCAGTTTATTTTTATAGAAATATTAATTACAAATTAAATTATCAGTGAGACAGATCTAATTTAAATTAAACCAGTATACCCTAAATAATAAATAATAAATCTCAATATTATTGTTTCATTATAATTTAAAATATTCATTTTAATTAGTTATTTGTTCATTTTTATATAAATATTAATTACAAAATAAATTATGAGTTAGATAGATATAATTTATATAAATTAATTATCATCAAAAAAATCTAGATAAACTTGTTAAAATAAAAAAAAATTCAAAATAAATAATTATTATTTAGTAATATATTTTCCTTGCTTTTGAATCTTATTAGGTTTTCATATTATAATTTAAGTAATATGAATCTTATTCATTATAGATTTTTAATTTATTTTTTGAGAATTATTAGAATATCTATCAATAAAATTGTTTATATTGAATTTATATTATATATAATTATTATGATTATTAATATAAATATTATATTCACTCTTGAAAAAAATTTAAAAATTATCATATTTTTAAGGGTTATAACATTGAAAATATGATATAAAATAATAAAAATAATTTTTTTTATTTCATTTTTTAAATAAAGCCTATAGACCATTAAATGCCTGCTTACTTAAATCAGTAAGCACATAAACTACGAAACACCTAAATACATAAATCATTTATCAACTATATACTACTTAATGAAAAATAAATATCATTTTTATGTTTATTTATTATAATTTTAAATATTTATTTTAATTATTCATAGTTTATGTTTTTACAAAAATAATGACAAAATAAATTTCGAGTGAGAAAAATATTATTTAAATAATTGATTTTTAATAAAAAAAAATATGAGCTTATAAAAAAATGAAAAATTTAAAAATTAAATATTATTATTTAGTAATATATTTTGATTTAATTTTGAATCATTTTGCGTCTTTTAAATATATTTTAATTAATATTTATATTTTTATTATTAGTTTATTAATTTAATTTTTGATCATTATTATAATATCTATTATTAAAATTGTTTATATTGAATTTATATGATATATAATCAGTAAGATTAATATAATTATACGCGATATTCACGTTTCAAAAAATTTTAAAAATTATCTTATTTTCAAAGTTTATAACCTTTGAAAATAAGAAAAAATCTAAAAAAATATTTTTTTATTTTTATTATTTAAATAAAACCTATAAACCACAAAATGCATAAAAACATAAATTGCTAATCTCCTAAACAACAAAACTCCTAAATAATCAAACCAATAAACCAGTATACCATATATAATAAATTAAAAATCTCATTTTAATTTGTATTATTATAATTTTAAATATTCATTTTAATTATATATTAGTTTGTTTTTTATATAAATGTTAATTACAAAATAAATAATGAGTGAGACAAATATAAATTTAATAATTTATTTTTTATTCAAAAAAAATATAAGCTTATAAAAAGAAGTAAAGATTAAATAACAAAAAATTATTATTTAGTAATATATTTTACTTTGATTTTGTATCATTGTAAATAAGTTTTAAATTATATTTTAATTACTATCAATCTTATTAATAATAGTTTATTAATTTATTTTTTGTTCATAATTATAATATCTATCAATAAAATTACTTATATTGAATTTTAATGTTTTATAATTATTAAGATTATTATAACTAAATATTATTTTTACTTTTGAAAAAAAATTTTAAAATTATTATATTTTCAACGGTTATAACCTTCAAAAATTATAAAAAATCACAATAATAATTTTTTTATAATTTTATTATTTAAATAAAAATTATAAATAACTAAATACCTAAACATTTAAATCAATAGACTCCTAAACCCCAAAAGCCACTAAATACTTAAAGGATTAAAACTATATAACCTATATAATAAAGGATAATTATAATATCTATCAATAGTTTTTTAATTAATCTGTCTCTTATTATTATTAGTTTATTTATTTAATTTTTGATCATCAATAATATATCTATCAATAAAATTCTTTATATTGAATTTATATGATATATAATTCTTGATATTATTATAACTAAAGATTTTATTCACATTTCAAAAATTTTAAATATTATTATATTATCAAAGGTTATAACCTATGAAAATGAAAAAAAATTACCACAGTATTTTTTGTTATTTTATTTTATAAATAATATATATAAACCAAAAAGTGCATAAAAACTTAAATCACTAAACAACTAATCGACAAAACATCTAAATACTTAAACCATTAACCTAGTATACATTAAAAATAAATCATAAATATCAATTAAATTTGTATCCAATATAATTTTTAATTTTTATTTTAATTATTTATCAGTTTATTTTTATAGAAATATTAATTACAAATTAAATTATCAGTGAGACAGATCTAATTTAAATTAATCCAGTATACCCTAAATAATAAATAAAAAAACTCAATGTTATTGTTTTCATTATAATTTAAAATATTCATTTTAATTAGTTATTTGTTTATTTTTATATAGATATTAATTACAAAATAAATTATGAGTTGGATAGATATAATTTATATAAATTATTTTTTAATCCAAAAAGTATAGATTAACTTTTTAAAACAAAAAAAATTTTAAAACAAATAATTATTATTTAGTAATATATTTTCCTTTGTAATTGAATAATTTTAGGTTATCATATTATATTTAAAGTAATATGAATCATATTCATTATAGATTTTTAATTTATTTTTTTAGATTTATTAGAATATCTATCAATAAAATTGATTATAAAGAATTTATATTATATATAATTATTATGATTCTAATAAATAAATATTGTATTCACTTTTCAAAAAAATTTAAAAATTATTATATTTTTAATGGTTATAACCTTCAAAATATGATAAAAAATAATAAAAATAAATTTTCTGTTATTTCTTTTTTAAATAAAGTCTATAGACCTTTAAATGCCTGCTTACTTAAATAAGTAAGCTCATAAACCCCGAAACCCCTAAATACATAAACCCTTTAACATCTATATACTACTTAATGAATAATAAATCTAATTTTTATGTATATTTATTATAATTTTAAATATTCAATTTAATTATTTATAGTTTAATTTTTTACAAAAATTAATTACAAAATAAATTTCGAGCAAGACAAACATTATTTAAATAATTGATTTTTAATTAAAAAAATATAAGCTTATAAAAAGAATGAAAAATTTAAAATTTAAATATTATTATTTTGTAATATATTTTGATTTTATTTTAATTATTTTGCGTCATGTAAATATATTTTAATTAAAATTTATATCTTTGTTAATATTTTATTAAAAAAATTTTTGATCATTATTATAATATCTATCATTAAAATTGTTTATATTGAATTTATATTATATATAATCAGTAAGATTAATATAATTATACATGGTATTCACATTTCAAAAAATTTTAAAAATTATCTTATTTTCAAAGGTCATAAGATTTGAAAATCAGAAAAAATCTAAAAAAAAAATTTTTACTTTTTTTATTTAGATAAAACCAATAAACCACAAATTGCATAAAAACATAAATTGCTAAACTTCTAAACAACAAAACTCCTAAATAATCAAACCAATAAACTGGTTTACCATTTATAATAAAACACTAATTTAATTTTAATTTGTATTCATTATAATTTTAAATATTCATTTTAATTATTTATTAGTTTATTTTTTATATAAATGTTAATTACAAAATAAATAATGAGTGAGACAAATATACTTTTAATTATTTATTTTTAATCAAAAAAATATATATAAGCTTATAAAAAGAAGTAAAAATTTAAAAACAAAAAATTATTATTTAGTAATATATTTTAATTTGATTTTCAATCATTGAATATATGTTTTGAAATTATATTTTAATTGCTATCAATCTTATTAATAATAGTTTATTAATTTAATTTTTGATCATTATTATAATATCTATAAATAAAATTACTTATATTGAATTTTAATGTTTATAATTATTAAGATTATTTTAACTAATTATTATATTTACTTTTTGAAAAAAAATTTAAAATTAATATATATTCAAAGGGTATAACCTTCAAAAATGATAAAAAATCACAAAATATTTTTTTTATAATTTTATTTTTTAAATAAAACTTAAATACCACTAAATACATAAACATTTAAATCTATAGACTCCTAAACCCCAAACCCCCTAAATACTGAAAGCATTAACCCTTTATAACCTATATAATAAAAGATAACTATTATATCTATCAATAGTTTATTAATTAATCTCTATCTTATTATTAGTATTTTATTAATTTAATTTTTGATCATTATTAATATATCTATCAATAAAATTGTTTATATTGAATTTATATGATATATAATTATAAATATTAATATAACTAAAGATTGTATTCACATTTCAAAAATTTTAAATATTATTATATTTTCAAAGGTTATAACCTATGAAAATGAGAAAAAATTACAAATTTTTTTTGTTATTTTTTTGTATAAATAATACCTATAAACTACTAAGTGATTAAAAATATAAATCACTAAACAGCTAAACGACAAAACCTTTAAATACTTAAACCATTAAACTAGTATACATTAATAATAAATCATAAATATCATTTAAATTTGTATTCTGTATAATTTTTAATTTTTATTTTAATTATTTATCAGTTTATTTTTAAACAAATATTAATTACAAATTAAATTATCAGTGAGACAAATCTAATTTAAATTCAACCAGTATACCCTAAATAATAAATAATAAATCTCAATATTATTGTTTTCATTATAATTTAAAATATTCATTTTAATTAGTTATTTGTTCATTTTTATATAAATATTAATTACAAAAAAATTATAAGTTAGATAGATATAATTTATATAAATTAATTTTCATCAAAAAAACATAGATAAACTTGTTAAAATAAAAAAAAATTTCAAAACAAATAATTATTATATAGTAATACATTTTCCTTGCTTTTGAATCATTTTAGGTTTTCATATTATATTTTAAGTAATATGAATCTTATTCATTATAGATTTTTAATTTATTTTTTGAGAATTATTAGAATATCTATCAATAAAATTGTTTATATAGAATTTATATTATATATAATTATTATGATTATTATAAATAAATATTGTATTCACTCTTGATAAAAATTTAAAAATTATCATATTTTCAAGGGTTATAACCTTGAAAATATGATATAAAATAATAAAAATAATTTTTTTTATTTATTTTTTAAATAACGCCTATAGACCATTAAATGCCTGCTTACTTAAATCAGTAAGCTCATAAACTATGAAACACCTAAATACATAAATCATTTATCATCTATATACTACTTAATGAAAAATAAATCTCATTTTTATGTCTATTTATTATAATTTTTAATATTTATTTTAATTATTCATCGTTTAATTTTTTACAAAAATAATTACAAAATAAATTTCGAGTGAGACAAATATTATTTAAATAATGATTTTTAATAAAAAAAATATGAGCTTATAAAAAAATGAAAAATTAAAAATTAAATATATATTTAGTAATATATTTTGATTTGATTTTGAATCATTTTGCATCTTTTAAAATATATTTAATTATATTTATATTTTTATTATTAGTTTATTTAAATTACTTTTTGATCATATATAATATATATTATTAAATTGTTTTATATTGAATTTATATGATATATGAATCAGTATGATTAATCTAATTATACACCGATGGTCACAGTTTCAAAAAATTTAAATATTATCTTATTTTCAAATGTTATAAAACTGTGAAAAATCAGGGAAAAAATCTAAAAAAATATTTTTTTTATTTTAT
>JAREIK010002642.1:0-28694 GCA_029783825.1 Sapria himalayana | reverse complement strand
AATATAATATATTTAAAATTTTTCTAAATGTGAATTATAAAAATTAGTTATGATATATTAATAATTATATATCATATAAATTCAATATAACAATTTTATTGAAAGATTATCAATAATGACAAAATTAAATTAATCACCTATTAATAATAAGAGATATTAATTAATAACTATTGATAGATAATTATAATTATTTAGTATATAGATTATATAGGGTTTATGCTTTAGTATTTAGGGGGTTTTGGGGTTTAGGAGTCTATAGATTTAAAAGCTTTAGGTATTTAGATGTTTATAAAGTTTTTATTTAAAAATAAAATTATAAAAAATTAATTTTGTGATTTTTTATAATTTTAGAAAGTTATAACCTTTGAAAATATAATAATTTTTAAATATTTTTTTCAAATGTAAATATAATATTTAGCTATAATAATCTTAATAATTATAAAACATTAAAATTCAATATAAGTAATTTTATTGATAGATATTATAATAATGATCAAAAAATAAATTAATAAACTATTATGAATAAGATTGATAGAAATTAAAATATAATTTTAAATCCTATATACACTGATTCAAAATTAGTGTCAAATATATTACTAAATAATAATTTTTTGTTTTTAAACTTTTACTTCTTTTTTAAGGTTATATTTTTTTTGATTAAAAATAAATTATTAAAATTAGATTTGTCTCACTCATTATTTATTTAGTAATTAACATTTATATGAAAAATAATCTAATAAATAATTAAAATGAATATTTAAAATTATAATGAATAAAAATTTAAATGAGATTTATGATTTATTATATATGGTATACAGGTTTATTGGTTTGATTATTTAGGAGTTTTATTGTTTAGGAGTTTAGCAATTTATGTTTTTAGGCATATTGTAGTTTATAGGTTTTATTTACGTAATAAAAATAAAAAAAAAATTTTAGATTTTTTCTGATTTTCAAAGGTTTTGACATTTGAAAATAAGATAATTTTTAAAATTTTTGGAAATGTGAATACCATGTATAATTATATTAATCTTACTGATTATATATCATATAAATTCAATATAAATAATTTTAATGATTGAAATTATAATAATGATCAAAAATTAAATTAATAAGCTATTTATAAAATTATAAATTTTAATCAAAATATATTTACATGATGCAAAATGATTCAAAATCAAATCCTAATATATTTCTAAATAATAATATTTAATTTTTAAATTTTTCCTTGTTTTTATAAGATTATATTTTAAAAAAAAAATCAATTATTTAAATAATGTGTCTCACTCAAAATTTATTTTGTAATTAATTTTTGTAAAAAATTACACTATAAATAATTAAATTGAATAGTTAAAAATATTATAAATAGACATTAAAATGAGATTTATTATTCATTAAATAGTATATAGATGTTAAAGGGTTTATGTATTTAGGAGTTTCAGGGTTTATGAGATTACTGATTTAAGAAAGCAGGCATTTTAAGGTCTATAGTATTTATTTAAAAAATGAAATAACAAAAAATTTATTTTTATTATTTTTTATCATATTTTGAAGGTTATAACCATTGAAAATATGATATTTTTAATTTTTTTTTTAAAAGTGAATAAAATATTTATTTATTATAATCATAATAATTATATATAATATAAATTCAATATAATCAATTTTATTGATAGATATTATAATAAATCTAAAAAAATAAATTAAAAATCTATAATGAATATGATTCATATTACTTAAAATATTATATTAAAACCTAAAATGATTCAAAAGTAGATGAAAATGTATTACGAAATAATAATTATTTGATTTGAAAATTTTTTTTCTTTTAAAGAGTATATCTATTCTTTTTTGATGAAAAATAATTTTTATATATTATATCTATCTAACTCATAATTTATTTTGTAATTAATATTTATATAAAAATAAACAAATAACTAATTAAAATGAATATTTTAAATTATAATGAAAATAATAATATTGAGATTTATTATTTATTTTTTAGGGTATACTGGTTTAATTTAAATTAGATCTCACTAATAATTTAATTTGTAATTAATATTTCTATAAAAATAAACTGATAAATAATTAAAATAAAAATTAAAATTTATACTCAATACAAATTTAAATGATATTTATGATTTATTATTAATATATACTAGTTTAATTGTTTAAGTATTTAGAGGTTTTGTCATTTAGGAGTTTAGTGATTTATGTTTTTAGGTACTTAGTGGTTTATAGGTATTATTTAAATAATAAATGAACAAAAAAAAATTTGTAATTTTTTCTCATTTTCATAGGTTATAACCTTTGAAAATATAATAATATTTAAAATTTTTGAAATGTGAATACAATCTTTAGTTATATTAATATTAATAATTATATATCATATAAATTCAATATAAACAATTTTATAGATAGATTTATTAATAATGATCAAAAATTCAATTAATAAACTATTAATAATAAGATAGAGATTAATTAATAAACTATTGATAGATATTATAGTTATCTTTTATAAGATAGGTTATATAGGTTTAATGCTTTCTGTATTTAGGGGGTTTTGGGGTTTACGAGTCTATAGATTTAAATGTTTAGGTATTTAGTGGTATATAAGTTTTATTTAAATAATAAAATTATAAAAAAAATATTTTTGTGATTTTTTATCATTTTTGAAGGTTATACCCTTTGAAAATATATTAATTTTTAAATTTTTTTTGAAAAGTAAATATAATATTTAGTTAGAATAATCTTAATAATTATAACCATTAAAATTCAATGTAAGTAATTTTATTGATGGATATTATAATAATGAACAAAAAATATATTAATAAACTATTATAAATAAGATTGATAGTTATTAAAATATAATTTAAAAACCTATATACAATGATTCAAAATCAATGTAAAATATATTACTAAATAATACTTTTTTGTTTTTAAAATTTTAATTCTTTTTATAAACTTATATATTTATTTTTTGAATAAAATATAAATTATTAAAATTATATCTGTCTCACACATTATTTACTTTGTAATTAACATTTCTATAAAAAAATAAACTAATAAATAATTAAAATGAATATTTAAAATTATAATTAATACAAATTAAAATCAGATTTGTGATTTATTATACATTAAATACCAGTTTAATGGTTTGATTATTTAGGAGTTTTTGTTTAGGAGTTTAGCAATTTATGTTTTTGGGCATATTTTGGTTTATAGATTTTACTTAAATAATAAAAATAAGAAAATTTTTTCTTAAATTTTTTTTTGATTTTCAAAGGTTATAACATTTTAAAATATCATAATTTTTAAAATTTTTTGAAATGTGAAGACCATGTATATTTTTATTAATCTTACTGATTATATATCAAATAAATTCAATATAAACAATTTTAATGATAGAAATTATAATAATGATCAAAACTTAAATTAATAAGCTATTTATACAATTAGAAATTTTAATCAAAATATATTTACATGATGCAAAATGATTCAAAATCAAATCAAAATATATTACTAAATAATAATATTTATTTTTTAAATTTTTCATTCTTTTTATAAGCTTATATTTTATTTTAGAAAAATCAATTATTTAAATAATGTTTCTCACTCAAAATTTATTTTGTAATTTGTTTTTGTAAAAAATTAAACTATAAATAATTAAATTGAATATTTAAAATTATTATAAATAGACATAAAAATTAGAATTAATATTCATTAAGTAGTATATAGATGTTAAAAGGTTTATGTATTTAGGGGTTTCGGGGTTTATGAGCTTACTGATTTAAGTAAGCTGGCATTTAAAGGTCTATAGTCTTTATTAAAAAAATGAAATAACAAAAAATTTATTTTTATTATTTTTTATCATATTTTGAAGGTTATAACCATTGAAAATATAATAATTTTTAAATATTTTTTCAAAATGTAAATATAATATTTAGCTATAATAATCTTAAGAATTATTAAACATTAAAATTTGATATAAGTAATTTTATTGATAGATATTATAATAATGATCAAAAAATAAATTAATAAACTATTATCAATAAGATTGATAGCAATTAAAATATAATTTCAAAACCTATATACAATGATTCAAAATCAATGTAAAATATATTACTAAATAATAATTTTTTATTTTTAAATTTTTCTTCTTTTTATAAGGTTATATTTTTTTTGATTAAAAATAAATTATTAAAATTATATTTGTCTTACTCATTATTTATTTTGTATTTAACATTTCTATAAAAATAAACTAATAAATAATTTAAATATATATTTAAAACTATAATTAATACAAATTTAAATGTGATTTATGATTTATTATAAATAGTATACAGGTTTATTGGTTTGATTATTTCGGGGTTTTGTTGCTTAGAAGTTTAGCAATTTATGTTTTTAGGTATTTTTTGGTTTATAGGTTTTATTTAAATAATAAAAATAAAAAATTATTTTTTTTAGATTTTTTCGGATTTTCAATGGTTATAACATTTAAAAATAAAATAATTTTTAAAATTTTTTGAAATATGAATACCATTTTTAATTATATTAATCATACTGATTATATATCATATAAATTCAATATACATAATTTTAATGATAGATATTATCATATAGCTCAAAAATTAAATTAATAAACTATTAATAAAAATATAAATATTAATTAAAATATATTTACATGACGCAAAATAATTCAAAATCAAATCAAAATATATTACTAAATAATAATATTTATTTTTTAAATTTTTCATTCTTTTTATAAGCTCATATTTTTTGTATTAAAAATCAATTATTTAAATAATATTTCTCTCACTCGAAATTTATTTTGTAATTAATTTTTGTAAAAAATTAAACTTTGAATAATTAAAATAAATATTTAAAATTATAATAAATAGACATAAAATGAGATTTATTAATCATTAAGTACTATATACATGTTAAAAGATTTATGTATTTAGGGGTTTTGGTGTTTATTTGCTTAGTGATTTAAGTAAGGAGGCATTATTGGTCTATAGGCTTTATTTTAAAAATGAAAAAAAATTTATTTTTATTATTTTTTATCATATTTTCAAGGTCATAACCATTGAAAATATGATAATATTTAAATTTTTTTCAAGAGAGTATAAAATATTTATTTATAATAATCATAATAATTATATATAATATAAATTCAATATAAACAATTTTATTGATAGATATTCTAATAATTCTCAAAAAATAAATTAAAAATCTATAATGAATAAGATTCATATTACTTAAAATATAATATGAAAACCTAAATTAATTCAAAATCAAGAGAAAAAGTATTAATAAATAATAATTATTTTTTATCAAATTTTTTTTATTATAAAAAGTTTATTTATATTTTTATATAAATTATATCTATCTAACTCAATTTATTTTGTAATTAATATTTATATAAAAATAAACAAATAACTAATTAAAATGAATATTTTAAATTATAATTAAAACAATAATATTGAGATTTATTATTTATTATTTAGGGTATACTGGTTTAATTTAAATTAGATCTGTCTCACTGATAATTTAATTTGTAATTAATATTTCTATAAAAATAAACTGATAAATAATTAAAATAAAAATTAAAAATTATACTGAATACAAATTTAAATGATATTTATGATTTATTATTAATGGATACTTGTTTAATGGTTTAAGTATTTAAAGGTTTTGTCGTTTAGGTATTTATTGATTTATGTTTTTAGGCACTTAGTGGTTTATAGGTATAATTTAAACAATAAAATAACAAAAAAATTGTTGTAATTTTTTTTCATTTTCATAGGTTATAACCTTTGATAATATAATAATATTTAAAATTTTTGAAATGTGAATACAATCTTTTAGTTATATTAATATTAATAATTATATATCATATAAATTCAATATAAACAATTTTATTGATAGATATATTAATAATCATCAATAATTAAATTAATAAACTATTAATAATAAGATAGAGATTAATTAATAAACTATTGATAGATATTATAGTTATCTTGTATTATATAGGGTATATAGTATTAATGCTTTCGGTATTTAGGGGGTTTTGGGGTTTAGTAGTCTATAGATTTAAATGTTTAGGGATTTCGTGGTATATAAGATTTATTTAAATAATAAAATTATAAAGAAATTAATTTTGTTATTTTTTATCATTTTTGAAGGTTATACCCTATGAAAATATATTAATTTGTAAATTTTTTTTCAAAAGTAAATATAATATTTAGTTATAATAATCTTAATAATTATAAACATTAAAATTCAATATAAGTAATTTTATTTATATACATTATAATAATGATCAAAAAATAAATTAATAAACTATTATTAATAAGATTGATAGCAATTAAAATATAATTTCAAACCCTATATACAATGATTCAAAATCAAAGTAAAATGTATTACTAAATAATAATTTTTTGTTTTTAAATTTTTACTTCTTTTAATAAGATTATATATTTTTTTTATTAAAAATAAATTATTAAAATTATATTTGTCTCACTCATTATTTATTTTGTAATTAACATTTATATAAAAAATAATCTAATAAATAATTAAAATGATTATTTAAAATTATAATGAATAGAAATTTAAATGAGATTTGTGATTTTTATATATCGAATACCGGTTTATTGGTTTAGGAATTTAGCAATTCATGTTTTTAGGCATTTTATGGTTTATACGTTTTATTTAAATAATAAAAATATAAAAAAATTTTTTTAGATTTTTTCGGATTTTAAAGGATATAACCTTTGAAATTAAAATAATTTTTAAAATTTTTTGAAATGTGAATACCATTTATAATTATATTACTCTTACTGATTATATATCATATAAATTAAATATAAACAATTTTAATGATAGATATTATAATAATGATCAAAAATTAAATTTATATACTATTAATAAAAATATAAATTTTAATTAAAATAAATTTACATGATTAAAAATAAAATCAAAATATATTACTAAATAATAATATTTAATTTTTAAATTTTTCCTTCTATTAATAAGCTTATTTTTTAAAAAAAAAATTAATTATTTAAATAATGTTTGTCTCGCTCGAAATTTATTTCCTAATTAATTTTTGTAAAAAATTAAACTATAAATAATTAAATTGAATATTTAAAATTATAATAAATAGACAAAAAATGAGATTTATTATTCATTATGTCGTATATATATGTTAAAGTGTTTATGTATTTATGGGTTTTAGGATTTATGAGCTTACTGATTTTAGTAAGCATGCATTTAATGGTCTATCTGCTTTATTTAAAAAATGAAATTAGAAAAAATTTATTTTTATTATTTTTTCTAATATTTTAAAGGTTATAATCCTTGAAAATATAATAATTTTTAAATTTTTTTAAAGAGTGAATACAATATTTATTTATAATAATCATAATAATTAATATAATATAAATTCAATTTAATCAATTTTATTAATAGATATTCTAATAAATTAAAAAAAATAAATTAAATATATATAATGATTTAGATTCATATTACTTAAAATATAATATGAAAACCTAAAATTATTCAATAGCAAAGGAAAATGTATTACCAAATAATAATTATTAGTTTTGAAATTATTTTTTTTAAAAAGTTTTTCTATATTTTTTTGATGAAAAATAATTTATATAAATTATATCTATCTAACTCATAATTTATTTTGTAATTAATATTTATATAAAAATAAACAAATAATTAAAATGAATATTTTAAATTATAATGAAAACAATAATATTGAGATTTATTATTTATTATTTAGGGTATAATGGTTTAATTTAAATTAGATCTGTCTCAATGATAATTTAATTTGTAATTAATATTTCTATAAAAATAAACTGATAATTAATTAAAATAAAAATTAAAAATTATACTGAATACAAATTTAAGTGATATTTATGATTTATTATTAATGTATACTAGTTTAATGGTTTAAGTATTTAGAGGGTTTTTTCGTTTAGGAGTTTAGTGTTTTATGTTTATAGTCATTTAGTGGTTTATAGGTATTATTTATATAATAAAATAACAAAAAATAATTTTGCAATTTTTTATCATTTTCATAGGTTATAATCTTTGAAAATATAATAATATTTAAAATTTTTTGAAATGTGAATAAAATCTTTAGTTATATTAATATTAATAATTATATATCATATAAATTCAATTTAAACAATTTTATTGATTGATATATTAATAATGATCAAAAATTAAATTAATAAACTATTAATAATAAGATAGAGATTAATTAATAAACTATTTATAGATATTATAATTATCATTTATTATATAGGTTATATAGGTTTAATGCTTTAAGTATTTAGGGGGTGTTGGGGTTTAGGAGTCTATAGATTTAAAAGTTTAAGTATTTAGTGATTTATAATTTTTTATTTAAATAATACAAATATAAAAAATTATTTTTGAGATATTTTATCATTTTTGAAGGTTATAACCTTTGAAAATATAATAATATTTAAATTTTTTTCAAAAGTAAAAATAATATTTAGTTATAATAATATTAATAATTATAAAACATTAAAATTCAATATAATTAATTTTTTTGATTGATATTATAATAATGATCAAAAAATAAATTAATAAAATATTATTAAAAAGAATGATAGTTATTAAAATATTATTTAAAAACCTATATACAATGATTCAAATTCAAAGTAAAATATATTACTAAATAATAATTTTTTGTTTTTAAATTTTTACTTCTTTTTATAAGCTTATATTTTTTTTTGAATAAAAATAAATTATTAAAATTATATTTGTCTCACTCATTATATACGTTCTAATTAACATTTCTATAAAAAAAAACTAATAAATAATTAAAATAATTATTTAAAATTATAATGAATACAAATTAAAATGAGATTTGGGATTTATTATATAGGGAATACCAGTTTATTGGTTTGATTATTTAGAAGTGTTGTTGTTTAGGAGTTTAGCAATTTATTTTTTTATGTATATTGTGGTTTATAGATTTTACTTAAATAATAAAAATAAAAATAAAAATTTTAAGATTTTTTTTTAGATTTTCAAAGGTTATAACATTTGAAAATATGATAATTTTTAATATTTTTTGAAATGTGAATACCATGTATAATTATATTAATCTTACTGATTATATATCAAATAAATTCAATATAATTAATTTTAATGATAGATATTATAAGAATGATCAAAAATTAAATTAATAAACTATTAATAAAAATAAAAATTTTAATTAAACTATATTTACATGACACAAAATGATTCAAAATCAAATCAAAATATATTACTAATTAATAATTTTTTATTTTTTAATTATTCATTCTTTTTATAAGCTTATATTTTTTTTTATTAAAAATTAATTATTTAAATAATGTTTGTCTCGCTCGAAATTTATTTTGTAATTAATTTTTGTAAAAAATTAAACTATAAATAATTAAATTAAATATTTAAAATTATTATAAATAGACATAAAAATGAGATTTATTATTCATTAAGTAGTATATAGATATTAAAAGGTTTATGTATTTAGGGGTTTCCTAGTTTATGAGCTTACTGATTTAAGTAAGCAGGCATTTAATGGTCTATAGGCTTTATTTAAAAAATGAAATAACAAAAAATTATTTTTGTTATTTTTTCTCTTATTTTCAAGGTTATAACCCTTGAAAATATAATAATTTTTAAATTTTTTTCAAGAGTGAATACAATATTTATTAATAATAATTATATATAATATAAATTTGATATAAACAATTTTATTGAGAGATACTCTAATAATTCTAAAAAAATAAATTAAAAATCTATAATGAATAAGATTCATATTACTCAAAATATAATATGAAAACCTAAAATGATTCAAATGCAAAAAAAAAATGTATTACTAAATAATAATTATTTGTTTTAAAATATTTTTTTATTTTAAAAAGTTTATCTATATTTTATTGATGAAAAATAATTTATATAAATTATATCTATCTAACTCATAATTTATTTTGTAATTAATATTTTTCTATAGATTTAAATGTTTAGGTATTTAGTGATTTATAATTTTTATTTAAATAATAAAATTATAAAAAAATTATTTTTCTGATTTTTTATCATTTTTGAAGGTTATAACCTTTGAAAATATAATAATTTTTAAATTTCTTTTCAAAAGTAAAAATAATATTATAGTTATAATAATCTTAATAATTATAAAACATTAAAATTCAATATAAGTAATTTTATTGATAGATATTATAATTATGATCAAAATATAAATTAATAAACAATTATTAATAAGATCGATAGTAATTAAAATATAATTTAAAAACCTATTTACAATTATTCAAAATCAAAGTAAAATATATTACAAAATAATAATTTTTTGTTATTTAATTTTTACTTCTTTTTATAAGCTTATTTTTTTTTGAATAAAAAATAAATTATTAAAATTATATTTGTCTCATTATTTAATTTGTAATTAACATTTATATAAAAAATAATGTAATAAATAATTAAAATGAATATTTAAAATTATAATGAATAGAAATTTAAATGAGATTTGTGATTTATTATATATTGTATACCGTTTATTGGTTTGATTATTTTGGAGTTTTAGTGTTTAGGAGTTTAGCAATTTATGTTTTTAGGCATATTGTGGGTTATAGGTTTTATTTACGTAATAAAAATAAAAAAAAATTTTAGATTTTTTCTGATTTTCAAAGGTTAAAACCTTTGAAAATAAAATAAATTTTAAAATTTTTTGAAATGTGAATACTATGTATAATTATATTAATCTTACTGATTATATATCATATAAATTCAATATAAATAATTTTAATGATAGAAATTATAATAATGATCAAAAATTAAATTAATAAGCGATTTATAAAATTATAAATTTTAATCAAAATATATTTACATGATGCAAAATGATTCAAAATCAAATCAAAATATATTACTAAATAATAATATTTAATTATTAAATTTTTACTTCTTTTTATAAGCTTATATTTTTTTAAAAAAAATCAATTATTTAAATATTGTTTGTGTCACTCAAAATTTATTTTGTAATTAATTTTTGTAAAAAATTAAACTATAAATAATTAAATTGAATATTTAAAAATATTATAAATTGACATAAAAATGAGATTTATTATTCATTAAGTATTATATAGATGTTAAAGGGTTTATGTATTTAGGGGTTTCGGGGTTTATGAGCTTACTAATTTATGTAAGCAGGAATCTAAAGGTCTATAGTCTTTATTAAAAAAATGAAATAACAAAAAATTTATTTTTATTATTTTGTATCATATTTTGAAGGTTATAACCATTGAAAATATAATAATTTTTAAATTTTTTTCAAAAGTGAATACAATATTTATTTATTATAATCATAATAATTATATATAATATAAATTCAATATAATCGATTTTATTGATAGATATTCTAATAAATCGAAAAAAAATAAATTAAAAATCTATAATGAATATGATTCATATTACTTAAAATATAATATGAATACCTAAAATGAATCAAAAGCAAAGAAAAATGTATTACGAAATAATAATTATGTGATTTGAAACTTTTTTTTCTTTTAAAAAGTTTATCTATACTTTATGGATTAAAAATAATTTATATAAATTATATCTATCTAACTCATAATTTATTTAGTAATTAATATTTATATAAAAATAAACAAATGACTAATTAAAATGAATATTTTAAATTATAATGAAAACAATAATATTGAGATTTATTATTTATTATTTCGGGTATACTGGTTTAATTTAAATTAGATATGTCCAATGAAAATTTAATTTGTAATTAATATTTCTATAAAAATAAACTATAAATAATTAAAATAATGAAAAAATTTTTTTGTGATTTTTTATCATTTTTGAAGGTTATACCCTTTGAAAATATATTAATTTTTAAATTTTTTTTCAAAAGTAAATATAATATTTAGTTATAAATTATAAAAATAAATTATTAAAATTATTATCTAAATAATAATTTTTTAGATTATTTAAATATTCCTTTGCTTTTGAATAAAAATTTAGTAATACATTTTCTGATTATATTTAGTAATATCATTTTAGATTTTCAAAAAATTTATTTTAATACGAGAACACCTCAAACAATGATATCAAAAAATGATATATTTCATATATCTTCACATTAATATAATTATACATTTTCTTATTTTTATAATTAATAAAAATAAACTATAAATAATTTAATAAACTATAAATATTAAAAAATCAAACTATATATAATTATATTAAATAAATACTTATTTAAATGATATCTTCACATTAATATTTCGAGATATCTTCAATATAAAGTATAAATAATAAAAATAAATATTTAATATGACGAGCTCATTATTATTTATTTTTATTATAAACTATATTAAATAAATATCTATAAATATCTAATGAGCTCATTATTAATATTTATTTGTTTATATTAAATATTAATATAAACTATAAATAATTTGTGGATGATGTATTTATTTTTATTAATAAAAATAAATATCTAATGACCTCATTAATATTAATATAAACTATAAATAATAAAAATAAAAAATAATATTTAATTTATTTATTTTTATTTATTTTTATTAATTTTTATAATAGAATTTAACAAAAAAAATTCCAAAATGAATTTTAAAAAAATAATAATAATATAACAAATTTATTATTTTATAAAATTACCGAAACACATATTTTAATATAAAATTTTAATATACATAAATACATGTCAAGAAAAAAATGTTCAACAATAACATTAACATGTCTATTAATATCGAAGATTTTAAACTTTATAGAAGCATTGGATATTATTAGTCACAATAATATCAAAGAATCAAAATTCTATAAACAAATAAAATCAACGCAAATACCTATAACCTTGATATTAATCTTTAAATCAACTACTCAACAATCTAGAATAAGATTTTGAGCAAAAAATTGCTATAGATATAGAATTATTGTATTTAGTGGCACCGAAAGTACAAAATCTAGAAAACTTCTCTCGAGAGAGCATCACTGTCACATCTCCAATAGTCTATCGTATAACTGTTGAACCTTAATAAAATCAATTATAACTCATGATATGATATGCATATCAAATGCCTTTCACGAGTATGTTATGACTTCTATGAAAAAAGAAAATGTCACAACTACCTTTCTACTTCTAAATGCACCTATGTCAAACTCCCATCACTCTCTTCAATATTGTGTGATGAAGAAAGATATATCAATATCGTGACTAATCATATCAACTCCTTTTAATCTTGATATAGCTATAGTAATATGAGTTACTCTTTAATAAATCTCGGAAAGAAACCAAAATACTTTCTAAGAATCTATGGCTACAAACTAGTACATCACTCTATTAATGAATACATATAAAAAATCCTAGAAACCTACCCACAAGTCTTCAAATATGTTGTGTGATATATCAATAATAGTACCAAGGAAATGATTTTGTTTCACATTGTGGGTCATATCGTCCCTAAAAATCAATCTAAACATCCATAGTTTAGTAAAAGCATATTATAAATAAATTATCTATAAAAAAACATCAAATCAATCATGTGTCAGATCCTTTTGCGAGCATCACAAGAGTCAAGTACAAATGATAAACTTGAATAAATTGATTTTCATGGATACACTAGCAATTTTACATCAATTTGTATGCACTTAATAATTTAAATTTGACTCAATTATTATTATGACCTCCATGTATACTTGAAAAAAAAACCAGTAAAAATGTTAAAATTTTTAACTGAACAAAAATAAGTAAGTTGAGAGGAAAGAGGACATTTGAAAAAAAAACTAAATTTAATCAAATTCATAAATTAAGTATAAATACTTAAGAAATTAAATTTATGAAAAGCTGCCTTAGTTTATTTACAAAAAATGGTACTAAATCAAAAAATAAGTATATTTTGATCAACATAATTGACAAAGCCCAAATATATACTTGATAGTCTTTCTATCTCTCTCTCTCTCTAAATTTAGTGCTCTCTCTCTCTCTATTTCACTCTTACCCTCTCTCTTAGCATTAAATCTCACTCTCACTATAATTCATTCGTTAATTCATCATGTTCTCTCTCACATTAATTTAATTCATTTCCAAAAATTAAGTTAAGTTAATGATAAACCATTTCATATTATCAGAATCTCTTATCGTAAAAAAATATCCAACTTGAAACTCAAATAAAAGTTAAATTAAAATAATTCAACAATGAGAAAAGTAATTTATATATATGTGTGTGTGTGTGTGTGTTTTAGTACACTCATATGAAGGGAATGATATATAAAAAGTATGACTCGAATGAAAAAAAAATGTGAAATAATTATATTGATTGATAAATATAATGTTTTTTTTTTATTTAAATTATTAAAAATGCAAAGTTATAATAGAATTTGTAATTGAAAAAAATGAAATTGAAAAAAATATTTAATAACTAATTCATAACAACTTTGAATGGCAATGACCAAAGGGAAGAAATATGTTTGAAGGTGTCAAAGTGGTTTCATTCATGGAGCATTGATTGCTTAGGTGGCCATTTTCTTGTTTGTATTGTATGGCTGAAAATTAAGTAGTTAGAATTTATGTTATTGACTTATGAAGAAAAAACACAAGAAGTGTTCGAGGTGTTTGAATTATTTTCATGCGAACCCCATACTCTTAGCTATAAATATCACTACGCATTGATCTATTTTCTTCATCCTTTACCTCGCCATCTCTTAGCTCACCATTATGACTTCTTTTTTGCCTATTTCCTACTATGCCATGTGTGTGAATGGGACTGTCAAGCGCTCCCTCACCTTCCAAGAGCTTAAAACCCCAAGTCCAAAGCCCTCTATTCCACCCTTTATATTTGTAAATTTATTTTTATCCAACGTCATCTCCGTTCCTAGTGAGGCCGACTCGGACATTTCCCAAAGCACGATGCAGGCAGTATCTGAAAAATCTATTATTATTCTATCTGACAACTCACTAGAATCTCTCTATATAACACGGAATACTAAAGTGGAAGCTCTGACTGCCATGGGAGTGCCAGCATCAGAGCATTCTAGGATAATTGACTACATTGTTGTTGAGGCCGACAGCATGATGGCCTCTTCCAGATCTGATTCTCAAGCCTTTCCGGGGTTCATTGAAGTCCATGTCTCATCCATGTCAATTTCAGTTGAGATTCACCGCATATTTCAATTTCAGTTGAGATTCACCGCATATTTCAATTTCAGAGTTCAGCGGATATGCAGAATGCCATAATGGAGCATCTTGCTTCACGGAGCAACAACACACTTCCAGCTTCTAGAACCTCTATTCATATTCTTGAAAGGGGCCGTCATTCTAGATTTGAAGATGCAACGTGCACCATCTGCCTGGATGATATTGATAGCAACACATAATTTTTTCGGATGCCTTGCAAGCATGTTTTCCATGATGATTGCATTGAGAAATGGCTCTCCCATAGTGATTTTTGCCCTACTTGAAGATATCACATGCCGTAGACAACTAAGTGTAGGATCGTTGACTGGTTGTATTTTTTTTTCTGTCTTCTAATTGAAATAAACATTATATTTATTTTTTGAATCACAAGTCCATTCTTATTTATTTTAATGACGCGTGTTGTGTTGGTATTCCCCCTTAATCAACTGAAAATGAGATGCTTTTTTAATTTAGAATTTTGTGTTATTGCTTATATCTTCAAATTTTCTGTTCTGGACGAATAGATGGCACGTTGCTAATTTTCATGAAAACCATTCCCGAGCACATCTTTAAAAGAGGAAGATAAAATTATTGTGAGTTGGGCTATACTTTCCAGGAAAGTTGCCATCAACTATATCTTTAAAATATGTTAAGCATTTTGTTTATATGGCTAGGCTTGCATTCTAATTAATTTTTATAAACGAGATATTCACCATCACTATTCATGAACACCCTCTTTTCAAGAGTTTCTGCATCGAAACGAGAAGTTAAGAATTATCCACATTGGACATTGTTGAGTGGAAGATGATGAAAATTGTTGCGAGAATGATACGACGGTTCTTAGGCTTGCAGGAATGGGTCATTTTTCTGGACAAGTTACTTCTCCAGATTTCATTCTGAGCAAAAACTCGTAAACTTGTCATTCTATCTGATGAAGATGAGAATGCATATGAGAGAGAACTGGAAGATATTGCATTTTTAGAGTTGTAGGAATCGAAGGCTAGTGTGTTCCTAGTTCAGTTTTTGAAGCTCGTTGGTCACCTACAACAAGTTATTCAAGTTCCAAATATGGTGGCATGTTTTGGAAATGATATGATTCTCTTCTGAAAAATAGACTGCCAACAGAAACAATGAAAATAAAGCAAAGGCTAATGATTGAGAAGGGATTGGATTGATCATTTGAAGAGTTGTCTTCATTGATGACGATTTACGGGTGGACGTAGGATCTTGAAATAATTAACAGATTTGATAGCAACATTGTTTTAAGGTTAGAAAATAAAAAACTGCAAACAATTTACATGCTTTTTTGTTTTTTCGAAAATAAAAAAAAATATTTTCAAATTAATGGCTACTTCTTCATATTTGTAGTTCTATTAAGAATTTAATTTTCATTTTCGAATTTAGATCTTAGCTACGTGATTTTAAGAATATTAAATTCATGTGAGAAATTACAAAAGTTCCTCACATAGTTTCCAAAACGTGAAATACAAACTTGTAAAAGTTATACAATTAAATCAATTAAATTTTATAAAGTTATTTTTGAATAAGGGTATTCACTTATTTGAGATGCTCCAATGATGAGATTAGACCTGTGTGTATGTGGACATACTTAATATATAGACACTCAAACACACACACACACACACACACACACACACACACACATTTATTTATTTATATATTTATATATAAAATAGTTTCTTTAGAAGAGTTTCCAAAACATAATCAATTAATGTTGAAAATGATGTTTGCTTCCATAAAGATAAAAAAAATGAGAAATCAATAAATTAATTCTTTGAAAACCTTCTTATTAAAGATAAATCTCTACTTCTACATCCTAATTACGATATACCTTGCTAGCAATATTTGAAGAAAATAAAATATGAGCTCAGCAAAAAACTCTTGATTGGTTAATTAAAAGAAGCAACCTTTTCCTTTGAATTCAATAGTGTTGTCCGAGTGCTTTCTAAAATCTATTTTATAAGCATTATTTGGATTTTGTTTAAAAATGATTTATACTAGACTTGCTTAATGTGTTTTCAAGATGAAACAATACTAAAGAGTATTTGTAACACTCTTATATTGATAATTCAAATGAATAATAAACATAAACTTTGAAATATTTTCACCCCATTATCATGTGTTATGTAATTCATAAAATAAAATACATAATTTAAGCTAACACATGATAACAAAGTACTTTCTCAGTGTGTATCCAGAACCAAAATTAATATGAATACATCATCTACAAATTAATTATTTCTCAAAAATCAATATACTTCATTAATAAATACCTCGCACAAAACTATAATTATTAAATTAGATATTAAGACATAATCAAATAGATTGGAGTTTTCTTGCTTAGATTATTAAGAAAACAATGTTTTTCCTCCTAGATGGATCAAACTAGTAGAAATATATTTTATTAAAAATTGATTTTCCATTTTTGATCAATGGTTAAGTCTTTATATTTTTCGAAGCTAATAGAGGTCTTAGACAAAAAGTTAATTTTTTTCTAAAGTTTTGTACAGAAATAATACGTTTGAAATAAAAAATCTAAAAAAATAATGCGTGTTTTAAAAATATGCCCAAACTAGTGCATCTGGAAAAAGCATGGCAATATCCATCATTGTGAATGGCGGCCATTGACAGTTGTCATGCGGTTGAATTTTAAAAATCAGAGATCTGCGTTATGAATGTTGGCTATTGAAAATACTATGGAGATCTCACTATGTCCCTCGCCTCTCTACCCTCGCCCGTCTTTCCTTGCCCCTCTACCCTCGCCAATCTTTCCTCATCTGTCTCCCCTCACCTCTCGCCCCTCCCTTTGCACCCCTCTCTCCCCACCCATCTCCAGGAGCTCCTTCATGGAGCTCCTTCGAGTTTCATGATGAAGCTCTAGTGAGCTCCAATGAGCTCGTCGTAATAAAATTTAACAAAAATAAATAATAAAAATAAATAATAAAAGAATTTATTTTGTAATTAATATTAATTTAATTTATTTTTATTATTTTTATTAATAAAATTAAATATTAATATTAATAAAAATAAATAAATATCTAATTTAATTAATTTATTTTAATTATTTATAAAAATTATTTGTAGTTTAATAATAAAAATAAATAAATATTAATAAAAATAAATTCATTAAATATTTAATAAAAATAATAATAGTTTATATTAATATTAATTTAATTTATTATTTATAGTTTATATAAATAATAAAAATAAATATTAAAATTTTTTTTGATATGCCTAAAAACTATAAATAATAAAAATAAATATTTTTTGAAATCATTTGAGATATCAAAAAATGATATCTCGAAATTTATTTTGTAATTAATTTTTGTAAAAAATTAAACTATAAATAATTAAATTAAATATTTAAAATTATTATAAATAGACATAAAAATGAGATTTATTATTCATTAAGTAGTATATAGATGTTAAAGGGTTTGTGTATTTAGTGGTTTCGGGGTTTATGAGCTTACTGATTTAAGTAAGGAGGCATTATTAGTTTATAGGCTATATTTAAAAAATGAAATAAAAAAAATTTATTTTTATTATTTTTTATAATATTTTCAAGGTTATAACAATTGAAAATATGATAATTTTTAAATTTTTTTCAAGAGTGAATACAATATTTATTTATAATAATTATATATAATATAAATTAAATATAAACAATTTTATTGATAGATATTTTATTATTCTCAAAAAATAAATTAAAAATCTATAATGAATAAGATTCATATTACTTAAAATATAATATGAAAACCTAAAATGATTCAATTACAAAGGAAAATGTATTACTAAATAATAATTATTTGTTTTGTTTTTTTTTATTTTAAAAGTTTATCTATATTTTTTTGATGAAAAATAATTTACATAAATTATATCTATCTAACTCATAATTTATTTTGTAATTAATATTTATATAAAAATAAACAAATAACTAATTAAAATGAATATTTTAAATTATAATGAAAACAATAATATTGAGATTTATTATTTATTATTTAGGGTATACTTGTTTAATTTAAATTAGATCTGTCTCACTGATAATTTAATTTGTAATTAATATTTCTATAAAAATAAACTAATAAATATTTAAAATAAAAATTAAAAATTATACAGAATACAAATTTAAATGATATTTATGATTTATTATTTAAATGTTTTGTCGTTTAGGAGTTTAGTGATTTATATTTTTAGGCACTTAGTGGTTTATAGGTATTATTTAATCAATAAAATAACAAAAAAAAATGTTGTAATTTTTTATCATTTTCATAGGTTATAACCTTTGAAAATATAATAATATTTAAAATTTTTGATAGATCTATCAATAATTATATTAATAATTATATTTAAAATGTGAATACAATCTTTAGTTATATTAATATTAATAATTATATATCATATAAATTCAATATAAACAATTTTATTGATAGATATATTAATAATGATCAAAAATTAAATAAATAAACTATTAATAATAAGATACAGATTAATTAATAAACTATTGATAGATGTTATAATTATAATTTATTATATAGGTCATATAGGTTTAATGCTTTAAGTATTTAGGGGATTTTGGGGTTTAGTAGTCTATAGATTTAAATATTTAGGTATTTAGTGATTTTTAATTTTTATTTAAATAATAAAATTATAAAAAAATTATTTTTTTTGATTTTTTATAATTTTTGAAGATTATAACCTTTGAAAATATAATAATTTTTAAATTTTTTTTCAAATGAAAAATTAATATATAGTTATAATAATCTTAATAATTATTAAACATTAAAATTCAATATAAGTAATTTTATTGATAGATATTATAATTATGATCAAAAAATAAATTAATAAACTATTATTAATAAGATTGAAAGTAATTAAAATATAATTTAAAAAACTATTTACAATGATTCAAAATCAAAGTAAAATATATTACTAAATAATAATTTTTTGTTATTTAATTTTTATTTCTTTATATAAGCTTATATTTTTTTTTTGAATAAAAAATAAATTATTAAAATTATATATGTCTCACTCTTTATTTATTTTGTAATTAACATTTATATAAAAAATAATCTAATAAATAATTAAAATGAATATTTAAAATTATAATGAATAGAAATTTAAATGAGATTTGTGATTTATTATATATGGTATACCTGTATATTGGTTTGATTATTTATGAGTTTTATTGTTTAGGAGTTTAGCAATTTATGTTTTTAGGCATATTGTGGTTTATAGGTTTTATTTACATAATAAAAATAAAAAAAATTTTTTGATTTTTTCTGATTTTCAAAGCTTATAACCTTTGAAAATAAGATAATTTTTAAAATTTTTTGAAATGTGAATACCATGTCTAATTATATTAATCATACTGATTATATATAATATAAATTCAATAAAACAATTTTAATGATAGAAATTATAATAATGATCAAAAATTAAATTAATAAGCTATTTATAAAATTATATATTTTAATAAAAATATATTTACATGATGCAAAATCATTCAAAATCAAATCAAAATATTATACTAAATAATAATATTTAATTTTTAAATTTTTCCTTCTTTTTATAAGCTTATATTTTTTTTAAAATAAATCAAGTATTTAAAAAATGTTTATGTCACTCAAAATTTATTTTGTAATTTATTTTTGTAAAAAATTAAACTATAAATAATTAAATTGAATATTTTAAATTATTATAAATTAACATAAAAATGAGATTTATTATTCATTAAGTAGTATATAGATATTAAAGGGTTTATGTATTTAGGGGTTTCTGGGTTTATGAGCTTACTGATTTAAGTAAGCAGGCATTTAAAGGTCTATAGTCTTTATTTAAAAAATGAAATAACAAAAAATTTATTTGTATTATTTTTTATCATATTTTGAAGGTTATAACCATTGAAAATATAATAATTTTTAAATTTTTTTCAAAAGTGAATACAATATTTATTTATTATAATCATAATAATTATATATAATATAAATTCAATATAATCAATTTTATTGATAGTAATTCTAATAAATCTAAAAAAATAAATAAAAAATCTATAATGAATATGATTCATATTACTTAAAATATAATATGAAAACCTAAAATGATTCAAAAGCAAAGGAAAAAGTATTACTAAATAATAATTATTTGATTTGAAAATTTTTTTTATTTTAAAAAGTTTATCTATACTTTTTGGATTAAAAATAATTTATATAAATTATATCTATCTTACTCATAATTTATTTTGTAATTAATATTTATATAAAAATAATCAAATGACTAATTAAAATGAATATTTTAAATTATAATGAAAACAATAATATAGAGATTTATTATTTATTATTTCGGGTATACTGGTTTAATTTAAATTAGATCTGTCCAATGAAATTTAATTTGTAATTAATATTTTTATAAAAATAAACTAATAAATAATTAAAATAAAATTAAAAATTATACTGAATACAAATTTAAATGATATTTATGATTTATTATTAATGTATACTAGTTTAATGTTTTAAGTATTTAGAGGTTTTGTCGTTTAGGAGTTTAGTGATTTATGTTTTTAGGCATTTAGTGGTTTATAGGTATTATTTAAATAATTAAATAACAAAAAAAAATTATACTTTTTTCTCATTTTCTTAGGTTATAACCTTTGAAAATATAATAATATTTAAAATTTTTTGAAATGTGAATATAATATTTAGTTATAATAATATTAATAATTATATATCATATAAATTCAATATAAACAATTTTATTGTTAGATATATCAATAATGTTCACAAATTAAATTAATAAACTATTAATAATAAGATAGATATTAATTAATAAACTATTGATAGATATTATAATTATCATTTATTATATCGATTATATAGGTTTAATGATTTAACTATTTAGGGGGATTTGGGGTTTAGAAGTCTATAGTTTTAAAGGTTTAGGTATTTAGTTATTTATAAGTTTTATTTAAAAAATAAAATTATAAAAAAATTATTTTTGGGATTTTTTATGTTTTTTGAATGTTATAACCTTTGAAAATATAATAATTTTTAAATATTTTTTCAAATGTAAATATAATATTTAGCTATAATTATCTTAATAATTATAAAACATTAAAATTCAATATAAGTATTTTATTGATAGATATTATAATAATGATCAAAAAATAAATTAATAAACTATTATGAATAAGATTGATAGAAATTAAAATATAATTTCAAAACCTATATACACTGATTCAAGATCAGTGTAAAATATATTACTAAATAATAATTTTTTTGTTTTTAAATTTTTACTTCTTTTTTAAGGTTATATTTTTTTTGATTAAAAATAAATTATTAAAATTATATTTGTCTCACTGATTATTTATTTTGTAATTAACATTTCTATAAATATAAACTAATAAATAATTAAAATGAATATTTAAAATTATAATGGATAAAAATTAAGATGAAATTTGTGATTTATTATAAATGGTATACCGGTTTATTGGTTTGTTTATTTAGGAGTTTTTTTGTTTAGGAGTTTAGCAATTTATGTTTTTTAGCATTTTGTGGTTTATAGGTTTTATTTATATATAAAAAATAAAAATTTTTTTTTTCGATTTTTTCTGATTTTCAATGGTTATAACCTTGAAAATATAATATAAAATAATAAAAATAATTTTTTTTATTTCATTTTTTAAATAAAGCCTATAGACCATTAAATGCTTGCTTACTTAAATCAGTAAGCTCATAAACTACGAAACACCTAAATACATAAATCATTTATCATCTATATACTATTTAATGAAAAATAAATCTCATTTTTATTTCTATTTATTATAATTTTAAATATATATTTTAAATATTCATAGTTTAATTTTTTACAAAAATAATTACAAAATAAATTTCTAGTGAGACAAATATTATTTAAATAATTGATTTTTAATAAAAAAAAAATATGAGCTTATAATAAAATGAAAAATTTCAAAATTAAATATTATTATTTAGTAATATATTTTGATTTGATTTTGAATGATTTTGCGTCTTTTAAATATATTTTAATTAATATTTATATTTTTATTATTAGTTTATTAATTTAATTTTTGATCATTATTATAATATCTATTATTAAAATTGTTTATATTGAATTTATATGATATATAATCAATAAGATTAATATAATTATACACGGTATTCACATTTCAAAAAATTTTAAAAATTATCTTATTTTCAATGGTTATAACCTTTGAAAATCAGAAAAAATCTAAAAAAATATTTTTTTATTTTTATTATTTAAATAAAACCTATAAACCACAAAATGCCTAAAAACATAAATTGCTAATCTCCTAAACAACAAAACTCCAAAATAATCAAACCAATAAACCGGTATACCTTATATAATAAATCACAAATCTCATTTTAATTTGTATTCATTATAATTTTAAATATTCATTTTAATTATTTATTAGTTTATTTTTTATATAAGTGTTAATTACAAAATAAATAATGAGTGAAAAAATATAAATTTAATAATTTATTTTTTATTCAAAAAAAAATATAAGCTTATAAAAAGAAGTAAAAATTAAATAACAAAAAATTATTATTTTGAAACATATTTTACATTGATTTTGAATCACTGTAAATAGGTTTTTAAATTATATTTTAATTATTATCAATCTTATTAATAATAGTTTATTAATTTATATTTTGATCATTATTATAATATCTATCAATAAAATTACTTATATTGAATTTTAATGTTTTATAATTATTAAGATTATTATAACTAAATATTATTTTTTTTTTGAAAAAAAATTTTAAAAATTATTATATTTTCAAAGGTTATAACCTTCAAAAATGTTAAAAAATCAAAAAAATAATTTTTGTATAATTTTATTATTTAAATAAATATTAGAAATTACTAAATACCTAAACATTTAAATCTATAGACTTTTAAACCAAAAAATCCCGAATATACTTATTGCATTAAACCTATATAACCTATATAATAAAGGATAATTATAATATTTATCAATAGATTATTAATTAATTTGTATCTTATTATTAATAGTTTATTAATTTAATATTTGATCATTATTAATATAAAATTATTTATATTGAATTTATATGATATATAATTATTAATATTAATATAACTAAAGATTGTATTCACATTTCAAAAATTTTAAATATTATTATATTTTCAAAGGTTATAACCTATGAAAATCAGAAAAAATTACAAATTTTTTTTGTTATTTTATTATTTAAATAATACCTATAAACCACTAAGTGCCTAAAAACATCAATCACTAAACTACTAAACGACAAAACCTCTAAAAACTTAAACAATTAAACTAGTATACATTAATAATAAATCATAAATATCATTTAAATTTGTATTCAGTATAATTTTTAATTTTTATTTTAATTATTTATCAATTTATTTTTATAGAAATATTAATTACAAATTAAATATTCAGTGAGACAGATCTAATTTAAATTAAAACAGTATACCCTAAATAATAAATAATAATTCTCAATATTTTTGTTTTCATTATAATTTAAAATATTCATTTTAATTAGTTATTTGTTTATTTTTATATAAATATTAATTACAAAATAAATTATGAGTTAGATAGATATAATTTATATAAATTATTTTTCATCAATAAAATAAAGATAAACTATTTTAAAAAAAAATTTAAAACAAATAATTATTATTTAGTAATACATTTTCCTTTCCTTTTGAATCATTTTAGGTTTTCATATTATATTTTAAGTAATATGAATCTTATTCATTATAGATTTTTATTTTATTTTTTGAGATTTATTCGAATATCTCTCAAAAAAATTGTTTATATCAAATTTATATTATATAAATTATTATAAAAATTATAAATAAATATTGTATTCACTATTGAAAAAAATTTAAAAATTATTATATTTTTAAAGGTTATAACCTTGAAAATTTGAGAAAAAATAATAAAAATAAATTTTTTTTATTTCATTTTTTAATTAAAGCCTATAGACCATTAAATGCCTACTTACTTAAATCAGTAAGCTCTTAAACTACGAAACTCCTAAATACATAAACCTTTTAATATCTATATACTACTTAATGAATAATAAATCTCATTTTTAAGACTATTTATTATAATTTTAAATATTAAATTTAATTATTTATAGTTTAATTTTTTCCAAAAATAAATTACGAAATAAATTTCGAGCGAGACAAACATTATTTAAATAATTGATTTTTAATAAAAAAAATATAAGCTTATAAATAAAAGTAAAAATTTAAAAATTAAATATTATTATTTAGTCATATATTTTGATTTTATTTTGAATTATGTAAATTTCTTTTAATTAAAATTTATATATTTATTAATAGTATAATAATTTAATTTTTTATCATTATTATAATATCTATCATTAAAATTATTTTTATTTAATTTATAAGATATATAATCAGTAAGATTAATATAATTATACATGGAATTCACATTTCAAAAAATTTTAAAAATTATCTTATTTTCAAAGGTTATAACCTTTGAAAAACCGAAAAAATCTAAAAAAAAAATTTTTATTTTTTTTATTTAAATAAAACCTATAAACCACAAAATGACTAAAAACAAAAATTGTTAAATGCCTAAACAACAAAACTCCTAAATATTCAAAACAATAAACTAGTATACCATTTATAATAAATCACAAATTTCATTTTAATTTTTATTCTTTATTATTTTAAATATCCATTTTAAATAATTATTAGTTTATTTTTTATAGAAATGTTAATTACAAAATAAATAATGAGTGAGACAAATATAATTTTAATAATTTATTTTTAATCAAAAAAAATATATAAGCTTATAAAAAGAAGTAAAAATTTAAAAACAAAAAATTATTTTTTAGTAATATATTTTACTTTGATTTTGAATTATTGTATATAGGTTTTGAAATTATAATTTAATTGCTATCAATCTTATTAATAATAATTTATTAATTTATTTTTTGATCATTATTATAATGTCTATAAATAAAATTACTTATATTGAATTTTAATGTTTATAATTATTAAGATTATTATAACTAAATATTATATTTACTTTTGAAAAAAAATTTAAAAATTAATATATTTTCATAGGGTATAACCTTCAAAAATGATAAAAAATCACAAAAATAATTTTTTTTGTAATTTTATTATTTAAATAAAACTTATATACCACTAAATACCTAAACATTTAAATCTATAGACTCCTAAACCCCAAAACCCCCTAAATACTGAAAGCATTAAGCCTATATAACCTATATTATAAAAGATAACTATAATATCTATCAATAGTTTATTAATTAATCTCTATCTTATTATTAATAGTTTATTAATTTAATTTTTGATCATTATTAATATATCTATCAATAAAACTTTTTAAATTGAATTTAAATGATATATAATTATTAATATTAATATAACTTAAGATTTTATTCACATTTCAAAAAAATTTAAATATTATTATATTTTCAAAGGTTATAACCTATTAAAATGATAAAAAAATGGGAAATTATTTTTTGTTATTTTATTATTTAAATAATACCTATAAACCACTAAATGCCTAAAAACATAAAACACTAAACTCTTAAATAAAAAAAATCGCTAATTACTTAAACCATTAAACTAGTATACATTAATAATAAATCATAAATATCATTTAAATTTGTATTCAGTATAATTTTTAATTTTATTTTAATTATTTATTAGTTTATTTTTATAGAAATATTAATTACAAATTAAATTTTCATTGGACAGATCTAATTTAAATTAAACCAATTTACCCGATATAATAAATAATAAATCTCAATATTATTATTTTCATTATAATTTAAAATATTCATTTTAATTATTTATTTGTTTATTTTTATATAAATATTAATTACAAAATAAATTATGAGTTAGATAGATATAATTTATATAAATAATTTTTCATCAAAAAAATATAGATAAACTTTTTAAAAGAAATATAAAATTTCAAAACAAATAATTATTATTTGGTAATACATTTTCCTTTTCTATTGAATCATTTTAGGTTTTAATATTATATTTTAAGTAATATGAATCTAAATCATTATATATTTTTAATTTATTTTTTTTATTTATTAGAATATCTATTAATAAAATTGATTATATAGAATTTATATTATATTTAATTATTATGATTATTATAAATAAATATTATATTCACTCTTTAAAAAAATTTTGAAATTATTATATTTTCAAAGGTTATAACCTTAAAAATATGAGAAAAAATAATAAAAATAATTTTTTTGTTATTTCATTTTTTAAATAAAGCCTATAGACCATTAATTGCCTGCTTACTTAAATCAGTAAGCTAATAAACCTCGAAACCCCTAAATACATAAACCTTTTAACATCTATATACTACTTAATGAATAATAAATCTTATTTTTATGTATATTGATTATAATTTTAAATATTCAAATTAATTATTTATAGTTTAATTTTTTACAAAAATTAATTACAAAATAAATTTCGAGCAGGACAAAAATTATTTAAATAATTGATTTTTAATAAAAAAAATATAAGCTTATAAAACGAATGAAAAATTTAAAAATTAAATATTATTATTTAGTAATATATTTTGATTTTATTTTGAATCATTTTGCGTAATGTAAAATATATTTTAATTAAAATTTATATTTTTATTAATAGTTTATTAATTTTAATTTTGATCATTATTATAATATCTATCATTAAAATTATTTATATTTAATTTATATTATATATAATAAGTAAGATTAATATAATTATACATGGTATTCACATTTAAAAAAATTTTAAAAATTATCATATTTTCAAAGGTTATAACGTTTGAAAATCAGAAAAAATTTTAAAATTTTTTTTTTATTTTTATTATTTAATAAAATCTATAAACCACAATATGCCGAAAAACATAAATTGCTAAACTCCTAAACCAATAAACTGGTATTCCATATATAATAAATCACAAATCTCATTTTAATTTGTATTCATTATAATTTTAAATATTCATTTTAATTATTTATTAGTTTATTTTTTTTATTGAAATGTTAATTACAAAGTAAATAATGAGTGAGAGAAATATAATTTTAATAATTTATTTTTATTCAAAAAAAAATATAAGCTTATAAAAAGAAGTAAAATTTAATAACAAAAAATTATTATTTAGTAATATATTTTACTTTGATTGAATCATTGTATATAGGTTTTAAATTATATTTTAATTACTATCAATCTTATTAATAATAGTATATTAATTTATATTTTGATCATTATTATACTATCTATCATAAAATTACTTATATTTAATTTTAAATTTTTATAATTAGTAATATTATTATAACTAAATATTATTTTTAGTTTTTTAAAAAAAATTTAAAAATTATTATATTTTCAAAGGTTA
>JAREIK010002641.1:315198-343391 GCA_029783825.1 Sapria himalayana | reverse complement strand
TATCTATGTATCTATATATTTATCTATCTTTTTGTCTAGCTATTTATCAGTCTCTTTGTCTATCTGTCTATCTTTCTAGCTATCTATTTGACTATCTATCAATTTGTCTATATGTCTATTTGTCTATCTGTATATCTATCATTTATTTATCTATATATCTGTCTATCTATCTATCTTTTTTTATTTATATATGTCTATCTATTTATCTATATGTATATCTATCTATCTGTCTATCTATCTGTCTATCTGTCAAACTATATATCTATTATCTTTATATCTATCTATCTAGTTATCAATATATTTTAAATCTATCCACCTATCTATCTATGTATCTACCTTTATATCAGTCTGACTAAATATCTATTTGACAATCTATCTATATGCCTATCTTTATATCTGTCTTTCTGACTATCTATCTATCAATTTGATTATCTATCTATCTATATATCCATATTTCTTTCTATCTATGTATCTGTTTATCATTGTATATATAATTTTGTCTATCTATCTATTTGTCTATCTATCTTTCAAATATCTTTTTATCAATCTATCAATCAATCTATCTATCTATCTATCTATCTGTCTGTCTTGTTGTGATAGCTGACTATCAGTCTATCTGTCTGTTTATCTTTCTATCTATCTATGTGTATATCTATCTATCTATCTATCGGTGAATCTCTTTATCTATTTATATGTCTAGCTGTCTAACTATCTATCTATTTATTTGTCTATCTATCTGTCTATTTGTCTATCTATGTATCTCTCTATCTCTCTATCAATATATCTACCTATTTATTTATTTCTCTATCTATCAATCTATGTATCTTTCTATATATTTGTCTATTTATCTGTCTGTCTATCTGTATATGTATTTATCTGTCTATCTATCTCACAATCTATTTTTTTATATATCTTACAATCTATCTTGTCTATCTGCCTTTTTGTGAATCAATCAATCTGTCTGTCTATCTGTTTGCCTATATATCTATCTATCTATTTGTCTATCTGCTAATTTTTCTATCTATCTATCTGTCTATTTGTCTATCTATCTTTTTATTTATTTGTCTATCAATCTATTTGTCTATCTATCATTCTATTATTCTATCTATCTATTATCTATCTATCTATTTATTTATTTATCTATCTTTCTTTCTATATCTACCTATCTATCTGTCTATCTCTGTATATATTTATATGTCTATCAGTCTATATATCTATTTGTCCATCTTTCAATTTATCTATATTTCTATCTATCTATTTATTTGTGTATTTCTCTTTCGGTCGATCTTTCTATTGGTCTATATATACATATATATATTAAATATATATATATATATAAATATATATATATATATCTATCTACTATTATCTATGTGTCTATCTGTTTATTTATTTATCTGTCTAATTATCTATCTATCAATCTATCTATCTGTGTATCTATCTATCAGCTTCTCTGGCTCTTTGTCTATAAGTCTATATGTCTAATTTGTTTATCTATCCATATGGCTATCTGCATATCAGCATCTCTATCTAGTGTCTATCTATCTATCTCTATATTGACTATATTTCTATCTTCTATCACTATATATGTCTATATGTCTATATGTATATCTTTTTATCTGTCTATCTGACTATTGATCTATCTGGCTTTCTATCTATTTATCTTTTATCTATCTATTTCTCTATATGTCAATCTATCTATTTATCTGTCTATCTATCTCTCGATCTATATATGTTTCAATCAATCTATCTATCTATTTGCCTATATATCTATCTGTCTATCGACATATCTATCTATCTGACTATCCTATAAATTTGTCTTTATGTCTATCTAGATATCTATATGTATTTGACTATATGTTTATATGTATAAACTACTTATCTAACTATCTATCGATCTATCTATCTATCTTTCTATCAATGTATCTATATATGTATCTATATATCCATCTTTCTATATTTCTATCTTTGTAACTATCAATATATATATATATATATATATATATCTATTTGTCTATATGTCTTTTGCCTATATGTCTCTATGTCTATCGGTCTCTCTATTATCAATCTATGAATCTATCTATCTATCTAATTGTCAAATTGTCTGATATCTTTTTATCTATCTGTATATTGTCTATCTATCTATCTATCTATCTATGCATCTATCTATGTGTCTATCTATTTATTAGTTTATTTATCTATCTATTAATCAGTCTATTTTTCTATTTGTCTATTGTTTATCAGACTATCTGATTATCTGTATATTTGTCTATCTATCTATCTATCTTTATTTCTTTCTATCTGTCTATCTATCTTTCTATATGTCTAAATATCTATCTCTAACTATCTATCTGTCTATTTGTCATCTATCTATCTGTATATCTATCTATATATCTATCTGACAATCTATCTATATGCCTATCTTTATATCTATCTATCTGACTAACAATCAATCAATCAATCAATATATCGATCTATTTATATATCTATCCATCTTTCTATCTATTTATCTGTTTATCAATTAATCTATATTTTTGTGTATCTGTCTATCTATCTATCTGTATTTCTGTCAATTTGTCTATCAGTCTATTTGTGTGTATGTATATTATATATCTCTGTATGACTATCTATCTATCTATCAATGTGTATATCTATCTATCTATCTGTCTATCTATCTTTGGTCTATTTATTTATATGTCTAACAATATATGTGTCTATCTATCTATCTATCTGTTAGTCTGTCTATCTATCAATCTATCTGTCTATTTCATTATCTCTCTATCAATATATCTATCTATCTATTAATCTGTCTAATTGTCATTTTATGTACCGATCTATCTATTTGTCTATTTATTTAACTATCTTTCGGTCTATGTATCTATCTGTCTATTTGTCTAACAATCTATTTGTCTATCTATCCTATCTATCTTACAATCTATCTATCTGTCTATCTGTCTATTTGTCAATCATATCTATCTATCTATATGTCTATGTGTTTGCCTATATATCAATCTATATATTTGTCTATTAACGTATTTTTCTATCTATCTATCTGTCTATTTGTCTATCTGTCTATTTCTATTTTTGTCTATCTATTTGTATATATATCTATTTTTATATCTATCATTTTATCTTTCTGTCTAGCTGTCTATTTGTTTATTTGTCTATTAATCTATCGGTTTATTGTGTATTTTACTATTTGTCTATCTGTCTAAGTGTCTATCTATCAATCTACTGTCTATGTTTCTATCTATCTTTATGTCTTTTGTCTGTCTATCTATCAGTCTATCTATCTATCTATCTATTTATCTTTCGATCTATCTTTCTTCCTATCTATCTGTCTATTTATCTATTTATCGATCTATCTTTCAATTTATCTATATATCTATATAATTATTATCTATCTTTCTATCTATCTATCTATCTATTATACTATCTATTTATATATCTATCCATATATCTGTCTATCTATCTATCTATTAATTTGTCTATCTATCTATCAATCTATCTATCTTTCTATATATCTGGCTATCTTTCAATCTGTCTATGTATTTATCTATCTATCTATTTTTCTATCTATCTATCTATCTATATGTTTATCTATCTATCTATCTGTCTGTTTGTCTGTCTGTCTGTCTATCTATCTATCTATCATTCTATATGTCTATCTATATATCTATTTTTCTATCTATCTATCTATCTAACTGTGTATCTATCTATCTATTTATCTTTCTAACTCTCTATCTATTTATATATTTAAATATCTATTTATCTATATATATATCTATCTATCTCTCTATCTATCTTTGTATCGATCTATCGATCGATCTATCTGTCTATCTGTCAGTCTATCTGTCTATTTTACTATCCATCTATCTAATAATATATCTGCCTATCTATTTATCTATCTATCTATCTATCTATCTATCTACCTATCAATCAATCTATCTGTCTATCTATGTATCTATCTGCCTATCTTTATGTCTATCTATTTATCTATCTATCTGTCTAACAATATATTTGTCTATATATATATATATCTATTTATATACCTATCTGTCTATATGAAAATCTATCTATCTATATATCCTATCTATCTATCTATGTCTATAAATCTATCTATCTATTTGTCTATTTGCATATCTATCTATTTTCCTATCTATCTACCAATTTATATGTTTATCTTTTTATCTATCTATCTATATATATATATTTGTTTATCTCTCTATCTCTCTATATGTCTATCTCTCTATCTATTTATCTATATGTATATCTGGATAACATATCTATATGTCTATATGTCTATCTGTCTATCTATTTATCTATTGATCTGTCTGTCTATCTACCTATTTATCTGTCTATCTATCTATCTATCTATCTTTCTTTCTTTCTGTCTGTCTCTCTATCTGTCTATCTATCTATTTATGTATATGTCAATATGTATATCTGTATAACTATCTATCTATCTATTTGTGTATCTCTCTATCTGTATATCTATCATTCTATTTGTCTAACTATCAATATATATATATATATATATATATATATATATCTATCAATCTATTGGTCTATATGTATTATTATCTATATGTATATATGTCTTTCTATCTATCTTTCTATCTATCTATGTATTTATCTATCTATCTATCTATCTATTTGTCTATCTATTTATTTATCTATATGTATATCTATCTATTTGTCTATATGTCAATTTCTCTATTATCTATCTATTTATTTATTTATCTATCTGTCTGTCTATTTATCTATCTATCTATTTGTCTATCTGTCTATTCGTATATTTGTCTATCTATGTATCAGTCTATTTGACTATTTTTCTATCTGTCTATTTGTCTATTTGTCTATCTATTTATTCATCTATCTATTTATTTATCTATCTATCTATCTGTCTATCTGTCTATGTATCTATCTTTTTATATGTCTATCTATTTATCTATGTATTTGTCTATCTATCTATCTGTCTGTCTGTCAATCTGTTTATCTGTCTATCTGTCTATCTGTCAATCTATTTATCCGTTTATCTATCTATCTGTCTATCTATCTATATATCTATCTATTTATTTATCTATCTTTTTTTCTATCAATCTATCTGTGTATTTGTGTATCTGTCTATCTATGTATCTATCTATCTGACTATCTATATATATGAATATCTTTATATCTGTCTATATGATTCTTAATTTATCAAACTATCATTAATCAATTTGATTATTTGTCTATCTGTATATTTGTCCTTCTTTCTATCTGTCTAACTATTTTTTTGTCTATCTTTATTTCTATATATCTATCGATTTTTCTATCTATCTATCTATGTATCTATCTCTTTATCTATCTATATGTCTATCGGTCTATCTGCCTTTCTTTCTATCTACCTATCTCTCTATCTATCTAACTATCTATATATATATATCTATGTATCTGCCTATTTGTATATGTGCATATATGACTATATTCTTATTTACCAATCAATATATCTATTTATCTATCTATTAGTCAATCTATCAATCTTTATATTGTCTACCTATCTATATGTCTATCTATCTATCTATCTATCAATGTGTCTATCTGTCTATCTATCTATTTGTGTACCTTTCTATTTATCTATATATCTATTTGTCTTTCTATCTATTTGTTTATTTGTGTATTTCTCTATCTGTTGATCTATCTATTTGTCTATTTATCTATCTATCTTTATGTTTATATGTCTATTTGCCTATCTATCTATTTGTCTATATTTATATCTATCATTTTATCAATTTGTGCATCTATCTATCAGCATATCTGCCTATTTGTCTATAAGTCTATATGTCTAATTTGTTAATCTATCCATATGGCTATCTGAATATCAGGCTATCTGTCTATTTTTTATCTATCTATCTATATATCTATTTATCTTACTATTTTTCTATTACTCTATCTGGCTATATGTCTATCTTTTTATATGTCTATCTAACTAATGATCTATCTGTCTATCTATCTATCTAGTTATATATTTATCTATCTCTCTATATATCTATGTGTCAATCAATCAATCAATCAATCTACCTGTCTGTCTATCTACGTATCTGTCTATCTAACTATCTATCTATTTATCTGTCTATCTATCGATCTGTCTATCTTTTTATCTACCTATCTATCTTTCTATTTATCTGAATATATGTCTATCTATCTATGTGTATATCTGTCTATCAGTCTATCTATATATTTGTCTATCTCTCTATCTCTCTACCTGTCTATCAATCTATATGTCAAACTATCTATTTATCTATCTATCTATCAAAGTATCTATCTATTTGTATATTTGTCTAGTTGTCTATATATCTTTTTGTCAATCTTTATATCTGTCTATTTATCTATCTGTCTATCTATATATTTTTCTATCTGTCTATCTTTCAATCAATCAAACAATCTATCTATCTATATGTCTATCTTTCAATCAATCTATTTGTCTATTTATCTATCTGTCTATCACTCTATCTATCCATCAATTTATCTATCTATCTATTTGTTTCTTTGTTTATTTATCTATCTATTTATATGTCTATCTGTCTATCTCTCTATCTGTCTATCTATCTATCTGTCTATATATCTATCTACCTACCTACCTACCTATATTTCGACTTGTATATAAGTATATATGTCTATCTGTCTATCTGTGTATCTATCCATATGACTATCTGTCTATCAGGCTATCTGTCTATTTGTCTATCTGCCTTTCTATCTATCTATTTATCTATCTATCTGTTTGTCTATCTATCTATCTATTTGCCTATATGTCTATATGTCTATCTGTCTATATTTTTATCTATCTATCAATCTATCTATCTAACTATTTGTCTATTTGTCATTCTATACATCTGTCTACTTATCTATCTGTATTTCTATATATCTATCAAATAATCTTTATTGTCTTCTATCTATCTATATGTCTTTCTATCTGTCTATTAGTCTATTTGTTTATCTATCTTTCTTTCTATCTATCTATATGGCTGTCTATGTATCTTTCTATATATCTATCTACCTATCTACCTATATGTCTATAAGTCTATATGTTTATCAGTCTATATGTCTATCTAGTTATATGCAAATCTAGCTATCTGGCTATATGTCTATTTGTCTATCTGTCTTTCAATCAATCTATCTATCTGTCTAACTATCTATTTGTCTATCTGTTTACCACTCTATTTGTCTAGCTATTGATCTATCTATTTGTCAATTTATCTATCTATCTGTCTGTCTAATTTTCTATCTATCTATCAGTCTATCAGATTCTCAGTCTATCTTTCTATTTGTCTATCTATCTTTCTATTTTTCTATCTATCTATTTGTCTTTTCGTATATCTACTTATCTATCTATCTATATGTCTCTTTATCTAATTATTTGTCAATCTGTCTATCTACCTATCTATCTATCTCTCTGTCTATCTGTCTATCTGTCTATCTATACATCTATATATCATTCTATCTATCTGTCTATCAGGCTATCTATCTATCTATATATCTATCTATCATTCTCTCTATTTATCTATCTATCTATCTATCTATCAATCTATTTGTCTATTTATTTTTCTGTCTACATGTCAATGTGTTTATCTGTCTATCTGTCTATCTCTCAATCTGTTTATCTATCTATCTTTGTATCTATCTAACTATCTAACTGTCTATCTTTTTATTTGTCTATATGCCTATCTTTAAATCTTTCTAATGTCTATCTATCTATATGTGTAAATGTCTATATGCCTATCTATATAACTATCTATCTATCTATTTATCTATCTATCTATATGTCTATCTTTCTATCCATCTATATGTCTATATGTCTATATGTCTATCTGTCTATCTATTTATTTGTCACAACAATAAAAATTCCATATAGCTAGGGACAATTCCCTAGCTAAATGGGCATTTTCTATCACTATAGTATATAGCAATGGATTAACGACAGAAGCATTCCCAATCTAAAGTGCTCGTCGCTAAAATTTAGCTAGGGAAAGTGTCCCTAGCTTATAATTTAGTGACGGAAAAATCTATAGCTAAAAAAAATAAATTTTCTAGCTAAATTAGTAATCTAAACGAGAATTTTCATCGCTAAATGGATATAACGAATGAAGCTTTCCCAAACTAAAGTGCTCGTCTCTAAATATTAGAGAAGGAAATAATCCTTATCAAAATAAATTTAGAGATGGAATAAATCCATTACTAAAATAAAGATATCCCTTACTAAATTAGCTAGGGAATTTTGCTAAATTAGTTTGGAAATTTTTCCTAGCTATTTTAATTTCAAAACTATTTTCAGAATTTAATTTATTTAAAATTTTTTTAATTAAATAATTTACTATTTTTATATTAAATTGAATAAAAACAGAAACTATAAATGATAATTTATAATTAAAAAATCATCATATAATAACTTATTCTAATAAATTATTTTACAAAATTAAAATAAAAAAATAATAAAATATGATTACATCTTATTCAATAATGTATTTACTGACCGTGGATAAAGTATCATCTATCCATCCATTGATGTTGCTTTCTCTCTCTCTACTCATTTGATCACCAATTTTTCACTGCGAAAAAACTATCCGAGTCATCGTGCTTCATGTTTGTTGAAACATCCCTTCGCTTATACAATCTTCATACGGGAAATAATACGGTACCATATCTGTATGAAATTTAAACCACCAAATCAAATCAAAATAAATAAAAAAAAACTATGTTTTGATAAATATAAAATACTATAGTATATATGTATATATATATTAACATTTCACTTGTACATTTATTTCTACAGCATATGTACATATATACTGAGTACATATATACTTAGTATAATTGTACATAAAATACTATAATATTATAAGGATGTATATACTGAATATATACGTATGTATATATCGCATTTGTTGCTATTGCTGCAACTGTAGCTTCCGCTGCCACTGCTACCACCATTGCTACCACCACTACTGCTGCTGATGCCTCTGCTGTCGCTACTACCGTAGCTGTCACTGCTACCTTCGTAGTCACTATTGTTGTTGTTGCCACTGCTGCAGCCATTATCGCTACTACCACCACTACCTCTCCATTGCCTATGCCACCGCCACTGCCACTGCTACAGCCACTACTGCCACTGATTATAAAAGTGGGGCAGATGATGATGCTCCTCTGATGAACTTCTGTCCCAACCACTCATTTTGAGATTGAGCAAGTTTTTGACTAGGGGCAAGTTGTTTCTCCCAAAATAAGACCTGATATCCCTCTTGGACCAAAAATACACAACACTACACGAGCATCATCATCATCATCATCATCATCCTAAGCCCTAGTACAATTAGTACCAATCATTGCAGAACCAAGAGCAAGAAAACTTATTTACTCATACGTTCGTTTTGTACCATGTTACAATTACATATCAACACAATTACTATGATATTAAGAACAACTTCTATCTGTGTGGTTGGCATGGACTAGAAAATCTTAATTTCACAACTTTATGGAAAATCTAAAATCCATGTCTTTTATTACCTACATCAATAAATAATGCACGATGATGACCAAACCAGCCCGAGTAATTATATATTCAAAGGTGTGTCTATGTATAATTGAGTGTGTATGTATGACAATATATACATGTCTACAAATAAATATATGCACCCAATTATGCATATACTCGATATATACGTACATATTTACTACAGTTTAAAAGTATGTATTACCGAGTACATATGTACTTATATACTCAGTATAAACGTAGATATATAATTAGTATATACGTACATTTATACCAAGTATATATCTACATATATACAGTAGTATTATATGTACGTATATATAATCACATAGCCTTAGATGACACACACACTTGTACTTTCATGCAATTACATACCATCAAAGACAACAGAAAAAAATAATATAAGACTTAATCAACACAGATATAGGTCTCTCAGAATTGGTCAGCATTTCTAGTTCTTATTCCTCTCGTACTCCATGCAGATAAAGAACATTGTTATACCTGCACATAGAGCATAACATACTACATTTACAAACCAATAACCGATAACAAGCAATCGCTGATTTGAACTGCGACGACGCATATCTGCACAAAATAAGTGTGTCAAGAATAAACCTGGGTTTGCTTGGAATTAATTTTTTTTGGTTCATCTAACAGCTTTAGAAGTTAAGGTGTTGTTCCCAGCATCATGGAGGACCAACCAAGGCTTTTACATACCTATAATAGCCTTAAAACTCTACCCAAAAAATTCGGGGACCCACAAATATATTCACAGATATATAAAAATAGTTATTATATACATGAACAAACACAAATTAAAGTTGATAGTTATACAACTTCAACAAAAATTTAATTAAATAATTTAATTTTTTTATATTAAATTGAATAAAAACACAAACTATAAATAATAATTTATAATTAACAAAAAAAATCATTTAATGACATATTTTAATACAATATTTTACATTATTAAAACAAAAAATAACAAATTTGTATTACATCTTATTCATCAATGTATCTGTCGATAATGCATAAAGTATAATCTTTCCATGCATTGCCATTACTTTCTTTCCCTCTGCTCCTCTGATCACCAACTTTTTGCTGTGACAAAGCTATCCAAATCACGGTGCGTCATGTCTAGTGAAAAATCCTGTCATTTATACAGGCTTCGTATGGGGAACAATGTGGTTCCATATCTGTAAGAAATTTAAACCACTCATTCAAATCAAAATAAATAAAAAAATCTATGTTTTGATAAATATATAATACTACAGTATATATGTACATATATACTTGCATTCCACTCGTACACTATAGTATATGGACATAAAAACTACAGTATTATGTGTACATATTTACTAAGTACGTATATACTTAGTATATACGTACATAAAATACTGTTGTATTATACTTACGTATATACCATATTTGTTGTTGTTGCTGCTGCTGCTATTGCTGCTACCATTGCTGCCACCGCTACCATTGTTGATAATAAATGTAGGGCAGGCGATGATCCTTGACTGATGAACTTGAGATTATGTAAGTTTTTGACGAGGCAGCGAGATGCTTCTCCCAAAATATGACCCGATATTCCTCTTAGACCAGAATTAGAACCAATCATTGCAGAACCTAGAGCAAAAAAAAACTTATTTACTCATACGTTCACTTTGTACCATGTTATAATTGTATATCAATACAATTACTAAGATTTTTATGACCAACCTTTATCAGCCTGGCTGGCCTAGACCATAAATATCTTCATCCTACAGCTTTAGGAAAAGTCTAATATCCATGGCTTTTATTACTTACATCAATGAGTAATGCACATGATGACCAGACCAGCCCGAGCAATTATATATTCAAAAGAGTGTCTATGTGTAAATGGGTGTGTATGTATGATAATATATACATGTCTATAAATAAATATATGCACCCACTTATGTATATAATTGGTATATACATACGTATATACTATAGTATAAAAGTAAGCATATATTGAGTATATACGTACATATATACTACAGTATAAAAGTAAGCATATATAGAGTATATACGTACATATATACTACAGTATAAAAGTAAGCATATACAGAGTATATACGTACATATATACTACAGTATAAAAGTATGTATATACTGAGTATATACGTATGTATATACTATAGTATAAAAGTACTTATATACCGAGTATATACATATGTATATATTATAGTATATATGTAAGTATATACTAAGTATATATGTACAAATATACTCAGTATATATGAATGTATATATAGAGGATATACGTACGAATATACTTAGTATATATGAACATATCTACTCGGTATATAAGTACTTTTATACTCAGTATATACGTAGATATATACTTAGTATATACGTACATTTGTATAAAATATATATATACGTATATACTACAGTATTATATGTACGTATATATAATCAAATAGGCTTATATGACATACACACTTGTACTTTCATGCAAATACACATACCATCAAAGATAACATAAAAAATTATATATGACTTAAAAAACATGCATATAGGTCTCTCAGGCATGGTCAACATTTCTAGTTCTTTTTGCTCTGGTACTCCACGTAGATAGAGAACATTATTACACCTACACATGGAGCATTACATACTACATTTACAAACCAATAACCAATAACGAGCAGTTGTAAATTTGAACTGTGACGATGCATATCTCCGAAAAATAGGAGTGTCAAGAACAAACCTGTGTTTTTGTGGAATTAATTTTTTGGTTCATCTCACAGCTTCAGAAGCTAAAGTTTTGTTTCCAACACCATGGAGGACCATCCAAGGCTTTTACATAACTATAATAGGCTAAAACTCTACCCAACAAATTTGGGGACACACAAACATATTCATAAATATATAAAAATAGTTATTATAGACATGAACAAACACAATATAAAGTTGATAGGCATACATCTTCAACAAAAATATAAAAGATGTCTAGTAATGAAGTCTGGAGAGAGAGTGCAAAAATAAAATATTTTAGGAATAATGAAGATAATAGAAGCTAGGTCTCCTTTTGATCAAGCTAATATCTATAAATATGGTACCCATGCATTGAAAGGGTCGTGGCAAAGTCTGAATGCTTTGAATCAGAATTTTTTCTTGCGTCTCACATAATGTGTCCTACAAAGATTCATTATTCGGTTAATCGACAAAGCAAAGATCAAAGCTAAAATAAAAAAATTGAAACTTGCAAAAAAATATCATAACTATTTGCTACACAGACAAAAATCAATAATAGTTCAGAAATAATTCTCATATGAAATCATCCTCATAATTAGTATATAATGCTAGCCTCTTCTGTGAGGTTTCACAGCTGGATCTTAGAATGCTATCTATTGCACCAATACCACTAATTGTGACTCCATATAGGACATCTACTGTTGCATTACATTCTTAATTTCTTTCATCTCATCATTCATTTCATTAATTTCTTTCATTTCTTCTATCAAATTCATATACAGCTCATCCTTCTTTTCTTTAATTTCATATATTTTTTCCTTCAAATGAGATATCTGCTCTTCCTTCTTTTTCATTTCAGTCTTCATAACTACAATACATTCATTTGTTTCCATTGCTTGTTGTTCAACTGCATGATCCACCATTTCTGAGGAAAGATGAATTAGAAGCATGACAGCTACAACAAAATGTCACTCCCTTCAAGCTGATGACTTGCACTCGCTACTTCATACAACCTCTTATGGTCTCTAAATAAATAGGATCATAGTCAATTGATTGAAGATCCATAACAACTTTCAACTTGTTGATGAGCAACTGTCACATGTTCCTCCATTAGTTCTTGAGATAAAATAGAGAAAGATACTATTCTAGATATACATAAAATAAAATAAATATTTTGCATTCCAAACAATTTTTAAAATGTACTGTAGTAACAAAAGTTTTATCAACATAACAAATTCTTATAGTAATCATATGAGACTTGTTGTCAACAAACTGACCATACACTTTTTTCACATGCTTCTTCATGAAAATCTCATAAAAATTAGCATCTCAGGCTAATTCTCAAGCCTAGAATTAGTTTTTATTAAGTCATAAAAAATGATCAAAAATTTTAACAAAATTAACAAAACCATGCAGAGATTTGATTTATTGGACTATTAGGACACCAACTAAATATATAAATGTTTAAAATTTTAAAATTGTACCAAATCTCGAGCGTGCTCAATTCTCGACTTTGACCCTCATGTGTGTCGAAAGATTCCTGTACCTAGTCCACCTACATCACTTCGTCAATTTTTGCTGGCAATATCTTATTTTTTCTTCACATCTGGCTCCTCCCAATACTTAAGTCACTTGGGCCAGTCATACTTGAATATGAATTCGAGCCTTTCTTTTATATTCTTTAATTTATGGACAAAATCAGAATACCATTGAGCAGCTTTGCTCTCTCATAATGACTTTATCTTTCCATCAAATTTTGGTGCCCATGTGCATTGATTCTATTAATAGAAAAATTACAAAAGAATTTATATTAACAACAAGAATATAATAATTTACTGCTTGAATAATAACCAACATAATAGTTAAGTAATTAGATAATTATTTTTCACTAATTTGTTTTGTTATTTTTACCTGAAAGTCATTAAAATAAGACTCTTTTGTCGATACAAAAACTTTCTTCCAGGAGAATGCTTTAGAATAAGCCATTTTCTTGAAAGGCTTTGTAATTATAGTCGAACACTTGTGAGATGGAATAAAACTATAAAAATATAAATAATATTGAAAAACAAGCAAACCATAACAATATTAAAAAAACAACTGACAGCAACATCAAAAATATTTTTTCAAGTCATATTTACATATTTCTTTTACCTCCCATCCACGATCTCAATTACTAACTTTGCATTGATTGTAGAGGAAGGCACATCATTTGATAATGTTGTTGAGTTTATATTTTTAAAAATATTATCGGTTTAAAATATTAAAAAAATTTATCGCGGTAAAATATGGTGTAGAAGATAGAGATGATTAAAAGTGTGTGTAGGAAGCACAATGGATGACAGACTTATATCAGATAAAAGTGATAGTAGATGTCTCAATGATGGTGATGGTGATAGAAATGGAGATGGTGATTGTGATGTTGAAGTCTAGATATTATATGAATTTAGTGATCATGCCGACACGAGGCACGACACGGCACGGTTCGTCATGCCTGGGCCAGGATGGCATGTGAATTTCCCATGCCCGGGCACGTGCCATGCCCGGGTAAGGCACTACCCGTGCGGTGCCGAGGCAAACCATGCCTCATGATGTGCTTGACCTTGCATGGTTCGGTGGCCCGTGGCACACCCAATAGACATGGGTTCGGTTAACACGCAGTCCCACACCCGCACCCGTAGACCTGGGCTCCCAGCTTTTCGCACCCTCATGAGTCATGACTCACGAGTCACAGGTCACGGCTCACCCCCTTGTGACTCGGGAGTTGGGCCTAGCTTTTCACACACAAAGACCACGGGATGGGTCCAATTAGACCCGACCCTCGGTCCCGCCCAACTCGACCCAATTGCCCCCACAACGGGCAAAGAAAAAATTTAAAATATAGTCATTGGATCTCACCTCCAATGGCTGGGTGGTATAATTCGATGACCCTCATGATTCTGCCCCCTAAAATATTTAAAAAATTAAAAAAAACAAAAAAAAAATACTTTTTACAAAAAAATTATTTTCTTTAATCTACAAAATCCTCTCCACCTCTCTATAATATTTATTTTTTTCATAAACATTTATTCTTTTAAATCTCACATTTTCACTCTCTTAAAACTCTTGCTCCTCTCTCTTGGGACGTGGGATTTCGTCATTTGGCTTGGCTTTTCAGGAATCTCAACTCGGGTTTCGAATTCTGAGCTAAACTATGGTGCACAGTACACGTGATCAACTTCACTACTTTACCGTGTAATTTATTTTAAGTTTTTTTTACTCTCGCTCTCTCTCTTAGTCTCTCTCTAGTCCTAAATAGTTAAACCTTAAATCTATCATCTAATTTCTACATAAGTGTACTGTTTAACAAAAAATCTAAAAAATGATAAATACTAATGAAACATATTTAAATTTAGAAAATGAAAATCTTGCACAGATGTCTGAGGCTGCTGAAACTTTGATTTCTCTTATCATCTCAACCCAAACTTCTAAAAACAAAAAACTAGGAGGATTTCTATAGTTTAGACTAATTTTAATATAATAAAACAAAAAAATGTTATGGGTCAGGATGAAGAAATGACACAGTGCAAATATTGTATGAGAATTTTAACTTGTAAGAGTTCGTTTGGTACTGAGCACCTTAAGAGGAATGCCGAATTATGCACTAAAAATATGGTCCATTAGATCTTAGACAAACCCAACTTGGCACTGCATTTTTTGAGACTGGATCTAGTTCAGTCTCAAAGTTTACTCCCTTTATATACTCCAGCGAGTTGGGTAGGGATGGCATGGCCATACTTATCACATTGATGGGTCTTCTGATTAGATTTTCAGAAGATCCAAGCATAGTGCGCATCATGCAGACATATTTTCAGCATGCTTATTGTAGAATTCTTAGGTCCACATCTAGGAATGATATACTAAAATTGTATAAGTTAGAATAATAAAAAATAATTAATGAATTTATGGCATATAATGGAGTGGTGTCCATGACGTCTGATATCTGGACAAGTCATGATGAATCATCTTATGCATGTCTCACCAGCCACTATGTAGATTCTAACTTGACTATGAATAAAAAAATTTTAGGATTTTCTGAGATTTTCCATCCTCATGATGGCCCGGCCATTTTTGAGTGTATGATGAAAATCTTTAGGGAATATAAAATTCATTTAAAAATTTTTAGTATCACATTCGATAATGCATCTAATAATGGAGTAGTAATTAACATATTTGTTAGGAATATTAGAGATGCACCATTAGGAATGATTTTTCATGTCAGATGCATGTGTCACGTGATTAGCCTGATTGTTCAAGCAGGTATGAAGGTGTGTTCACCCGTGTTGGATAATATAAGTAATTCACTAAAATATATTCGCACTCCTGGTAGACAACAAGAGTTTGGTAGTCTCTGTTTGTCTGCGAATCTTAAGAAGAGGAAATTCCAATCGGATGTGAGAGATCATTGGAATTACATATACCTGAAGTTGGAGTCATGTGTTGGATATGAACACGTAATATCCGACTACATCAATAGTAAGAGTGACGAACTTATTATTGATGACACTGACTAGGCTTCAAGAATTTCATTTATGAAATTCCTGAAGATTTTTTATGACATGACGAACATGTGTTCGTCGATTTATATGCCCACGACTTGCATTGCACTCGGGTGCATATGCAACATTAGTAGCATGTTTAGGAAGTATCGAGCTGACCATACACTTAGCCATATGGTTGCAAAGATGGAAACCAAGTACTTAAATACTAGTCCATCGTTCCATCTCTTTATTGTCTCGCTATAGGCATGGACTCCAGGTTTAAGGTGAAAGGGGTAGAAAACACCATGACATACATTTTCTCGCGCATGAACATGGAAGACCCACCTAAAAGGTTAATTCACGAAAAGTTGACTGACTTGTTCACATACTACGATACTAGGTATGGTGGTGGTGGTGGTGAGACTATGATTATGGACATGGATACCTTTGTTCGGAGATGATGATTTTTCTATTCAGCTAGCGAGGGGGAAACGTCGAGGTGGACCATCACATAGGAGCGAGCTTTCTCGGTACTTAGATACCGATTACTGTTCAATCCTATCACATTCTGATATTAAGAATCTTGATATTTTATAATGGTGGAAATCATATGAGTCCACCTTTCCCATGTCATCTAGGATGACACGGGATCTACTGACTCCTTCGGTGTTGAGTGTAGCATTGGAGTCTACTTTTTTTATTGAAGTGAATGTGATTTCAGATAAGAGATCGAGATTACGTCCAGATATTGTTGAGGCCTTGGCATGTTTGAAGGATTGGGAGGATTCAAGGTTAAGCATCTATGATCGTGCTGGAGCTAGGTTAGGGACTGCATCTATGATCGTGCTGGAGCTAGGATAGGGACTGCATCTGGATCCACTACGAAAGCGAAGGAGTTGATTGCTGATGATGATGATCCATATGATAGTGATCTTGATGTTGCTGCTGATGATGTTCATGATATGCCGATTGATGATTGATGATGATTCACTACTTTAAAATTTTGATGTTTTGTTTTTTATTGATTATACGCTTTATTTTTATGTTACATTGAAACTTGAATTTGTTTGGTTCGGACCATTGATATCTATTGGCTGATTGGTTATTTCTGATTTGGTTTGCTTTTGTTTTTTTAACTTTTTAATTTTTTTTAACGAAATTTTTTGTATAATTTATTTTTTTGTTTAAATTTTTCATTTAAAAATTTTAAACTCTATAATTTAATTCTAATAAATTATAAACTAATTTTATCTATCGATCTATCTGTCTATCTATCTATCTATCTTTTATCTATCTGTCTATCTATCTAACTATCGATCTATCTATCTATCTACCAATCTATCAATCTTTTTTATATCTATCTATATGTTTGTCTGTATGTTTATCTATCTTTATATCTATATATCTATCTTTGTGTATATCTATCTATCTATCTTTCTATCTATCAATTTGTCTATATGTCTATCTTTTATTTTGATTATCAGTCCATATTATTATCTAGCTTTATATCTATCTATCTATTGGTCTTTCTGTCTATCTATCTATCTTTTTATCTATCTATCTATCTATTTGTCTATTAGTCTATCTATCTGTCTATCTATCCATCTTTGTATTTATCTATTTATCTATATATTAGTTTATCTTTCTATCTATATAAATATCTATATATAAATCTATGTTTCTATCTTTCTATTAATATATCTTTCTATCTATTTGTCTATTTGTCTGTCTATCTATTTATCTATATATTTTAAATATATAAATCTATCTGTCTATCTTACTATCTATCTTTCATTCTATCTGGTTATATGTCTACCTATTTATCCATCTATCAATCATTCGATCTGTCTATCTATCTATCTATATGCATATATCTATTATCTATCTTTCTATCTATTTTTTAATCTATCTGTCTATATGTCTACCTATCTATGTGTCTATTTGTCTATCTGTCTATCTATCTATTTGTCTATCTATCTATATATCTATTTATCTATCTGTCTATCTATCTGTCTAACTATCTATTAGTTTATCTGTCTATCTATCTATATGGTATATCTGTCAATCTCTCTATCTATCTATAATCTGTTTATCTATTAATCAATCTATCTATTGATATATTTATTTATCTATGTATATGATCAATGTATCTATTTCTTTATTTTTCTATTTGTCTATCTATTTATCAGTTTTCACTTAATCAATCTACTTGTCTTTATAACTATATATCTATCTGATTATCTTTCTATCTCTCTATTATATATATGTATCTATCTGTCTATCTGTCTATCTATCTATCTGACTATATTTATATATCTCTACTTATGTATTAGTTTATAAGTCTATTTGTCAATCTGTCTATCTGTATATCAGTCTATCTATTTTTTATCTATTTGTCTACTTGTCTTTCTATCTATCAATCTATAAGTTTTTCTATTTGTCTATCTGCCTATCTGTTATCTATCTTTCTATATGGTCTAATTGTCTTTTTCATTATTTGTCTATATGTATATCTATTTATGTGTTTCTCTTTATCTATCTACTTATCTATATAACTATCTATCTATCTGATTTTATTTCAATCTATCTATTTGTGTATATGTTTATCTGTCTATCTCTCAAAATATCTATCTATCTAACTATCTTTCTATATGTCTAATTGTGTATATGACTATCTATCTATTTTTAAATGTCTATATGTCTGTGTCTATCCTCTATCTATCTATCTATATATCTATCTTTTGACCTGTCTTTCTATTTGTATATCTGTATGTCTGTTTGTCTATTTGTTTGTCTATCTATCTATCTGTGTGCCTATCTATCTATCTATATGTCTATCAGTCTATCTGTCTATATCTCTATATGACTATTTTCCTGACTATCTATCTACCAACCTGCCTATCTACCTATCTACTTATCTTTCTATGTGCCTATCTACCAATCTACCTATCTACCTATCTACATATCTCCTTATCTATCTATCAGTCTATTAATCTATCTATCTATCTGTCTATCTTTTTTATCTATCTTTTTGTCAAACTATATATTTGTCTATCTGTTAATTTGTCTATCTATCAATTTGTCTATCTGTCTATATGTATGTATGTCTATCATTCTATGTGTCTATCTATATATTAGTCTAAGTATCTATCTGTCTATCTGTCAATCTGTCTATCTGCCTCTCTATCTATCTATTTATCTATTTATCTATCTAACTACCTATCTATCTCTTTATCTATCTATTTGTCAATCTGTCTATCTATCTATATTGTCTCTCTATCTATCTCTATATCTATCTATCTGTTTATTGGTTTATCTTTTTATATATCTAGATGTCTATTATTCTATATATCTCACTTTATTTCTATCTGTCTATTTGTGAATATGTCTATTTGTATATCTCTAAATGTCTAATTGTTTGTGTCTACCCTCAATCTGCCTTTATATATATATATATCAATCTATTTGTTTGTTTGTTTGTCTGTCCGTATATCTATCTATATGTTTCTATGTCTTTCTACCTGTCTGTCTATCTATATGTTTGTCTATCTATCAATCTATTATTTTATTGATCTATCGATTTATTGATCTATTTATCTACCTACCTACCTATCTATCTATCTCTTTACTTATCTATATATATATATATATATATATATATATATATATTTATTTATTTATTATTTATATATATATATATATCAATCTTTATATGTACCTATCTAACAATCTACCTATCTATCTATTTGTCTATCTTTTTATCTATCTATTTGTCTATCTGTCTATCTACCTTTCAATCTATTTTTCTATTTGTCTATCTACCTATCTATCTATTTGTCCATCTATCTTAACTATCTATTTATCTATATGTCTATTTGTATATATATATGTCTTTCTTTTAATAATTCTATCTATTTATTTATTTATCTATCTATCTGTCTATCTGTTTATATGTCAATCTATCAATTTTTATCATTTTATCTATATAACTATCTATTTGTCTATCTATCTATCTATATGGTCTATCTATCTATCTATCTATCTATCTGTCTATTTATTTATCTATCTATTTATCAATTCATTTTTTTATCTATCTACTTGTCTATATATCTATCTATCTGACTATCTTTCTATCTGTCTCTTTGTGTATATGTCTATCTTTTTACTCTCTAAATGTATATCTGTCTGTGTCAATCCTTTATCTGCCTATAATATCTCTATCTATATATATCTATCTTTCTATCTGCATGTATGTATGTTTGTCTATTTGTATATTTGTCTATCTGTTTGTCTGTCTGTTTCTCTATCAGTTTATCTGTCACTTTGTCTATATATTTATCTATCAATCAATCTATCTCTCTGTTTATGTTTGTGTGTGTGTATGTGTGTGTGTGTGTGTGTGTGTATATATATATATATATATCTATCTATCTATATAACTAACTATCTGACTATCTGTATATCTATTAATCTATTTATTTTTCTATATGTCTATCTGTCTATCTATCAATTTGTTTATCTATTTATGTGTCTATCTATCTATCTATCTGTCTATTTATCTATCTATCTATCTGTCTATTTGTCTTTCTATCAATCTGTATATCTATCTATCTATTTATTTATCAATCTTTCATCTGTCTATTTATCTATTTGTCTATCTATCTATTTGTCGATTTGTCTTCTTTATATCTCTCTATTGGTCTATCTGTCTATTTGACTATTTTTCTATATATCAATCTTACTATCTATTTATTTTTCTATTTGTTTATATGTGTATCTATCTATATTTCTATCTATCTACCTACCTACTATCTATTTATCTATCTATCTATCTATCTATATATCGATCTATCTACCTATCTATTTATCTATGTATCTATCTATCTGCCTATCTATCTATATGTAAATCTATATGTCTATCTATTTGTTTATCTGTTTAAATGTCTATCATATTATCTATCAATCTATCTATCCAATCAATCTTTTATTTATTTATTTATTTATCTATCTATTTGTCTATTTCTCTATCTTTCTATCTATCTATATCTATCTATTTGTTTATCTATCTATGTGTGTATCTATCTATCTATCTATCTGTCTATCCGTCTAGTTGTCTATCTGTAAGTCAATCAATCTGTCTATCTAACTACTATATATCTGTCTATCAAACTACTATATATCTATCTATTTATATGTCTATATGTATATATGACAATCTATATATAGATTTATTTTTCTCTATCTATCTTTTGTTTATCTATCTATTTGTCTATCTCTCTATTTTACTATTTATGTATCTTACTATCTGACTATCTATCTATCTATATATTTGTCTATATGTCAATCTCTCTATATGTCTATTTGTCAATCTATTTATCGATCTATATGGTCTATTTGTCTATCTTTCAATATGTTTATCTATTTATTAGTTTATATAATTATCTATCTACTTGTATATTTGTCTATGTATCTATATAACTATCTTTCTATCTGTTTATTTGTGTATATGTCTATCTATTTATCTATCTATGTACCATTCTATCTATGTATCAATCTATCTAACTATTTGTCTATCTATCTATTTATATGTATATCTATCTAAAGATATCAATTGGGTTGGCCCGGTCGGAACCAGCATGAGGCACGACATGATTCAGTCGTGCCTGGGCCGGCACGACATGAATCGGACTTGCTTGGGCCGGCACAGCATGGAAATTTCTAGTGCATGTGCCTATGCCATGCCTGTCCACGACACCAACCGTGCCGTGTCATGCCGAGGCCAATCGGGCCTCGTGCTGTGCCTAGCCCATTATGGCAACGTGACCCATTGGCACGACACCTCGGTATGAGCTGAGAAACTGCCACTGTGGCAGAAGCTAAGCCAGACATGCAAGACTCACTGAACCAAGAAGTGAATAAAAATCACGGCGGCACAACGGTTCGTCGCCAAAACCCTAATTTTTTTTATTAGGGTTTCGACGGCACGCTGGTGCAATGGCGCATGCCAAAACCCTAATTTTTTTTTAAATTAGGGGTTCGGTGGTACGCCTGCACGACGACACACACCAAAAATCCAATCATCTATCTATCTATTTATATATCTGACTATCTCTCTATCTATCTATTAGTTTACATGTCAATCTATCTATCTCTATAAATGTCTATCTATATATCTAACTATCTTTCTATCTTTCTATCTTTCTATTTCTGTATTTGTCTATCTACCTCTTTCTAAATATCTCTCTACATGTTTCTTTCTACAATCTACCATTCTTCTATCTTTCTATCTATCTATATATCTATATATCTATCAATATGTTTGCGTGATTTTCTGTCTGTCTAATTGAAAATCTACCTGTCTATCTAGCTATTTGTGTATTTTTCATTATGTCTGTCTTTCGGTCTATCTGTCTAAGTGACTTCTATCTGTATGTGTTTCTATTTGTCTCATTGTTTCTCTATTTATCTACTTGTCTATATATATATATATATATATCTATTTATCTATCAAACTGTCTATCAAAAAATCTTACAATCTATCTATTTGTCTAGCTAAATTTCTATCTATCTGTCTATCTATCTTTCTATCTATTTATATGTATATCTATCTATCAAGCTATCTATTAATCTGCCTATCTGTGTATCTATCTATCTGCAATCAATCTATATGTCTATTTGTCTATTTTTTTATCTGTCCATCTATCTATCTATATATCTATATGTCTATCTCTATATCTGCCGATCTATTTAACTATCTATCTTTCTATCTTTCTATATGTCTATGAATCTATCTATCTTTTTGTTTATCATTTATATGGTCTATGTGTCTATCTAACTATTTGTATATATGTTTATCAGTTTCTATTTTTATCTATCTACTTGTCTATTTGTCTATTTGTCTATATGGTTATCTATCTATATGTCTATCTGTATATCTATCTATCTGCTATCTTTATAGATGTCTATCTACCTATATTTCAATATTTGTATCTGTCTATTTGTCTATCTATTTATATGTCTAATTGTCAATATATCTATCTATCTATATATATGTTTGTCTTTTTGTTTATGTGTCTATCTGGATATCTGCCTACCTATCTATCTATCTATCTATTAGTCTATCTATTTATATATCTATATGTCAATCTATCTATCTTCCTATCAGATATTTGTCTTTATGTCTTTTTATCAAAATTTCAATCAATCAATCTATCTGTCTATTTTTCTATCTATTTATCTGTTAATATGTCAATCTTTGAACCAGTCAATCTGTCTATATCTCTTTCTATCTATCTGTCTATATGTATATATGTCATTCTATCTATCTATATATTTGTCTATATATCTTTTGTATATCTATTTATCTGTATATTTGTCTATCTATCTATATATCTTATGTATATCTTTCTATCTATCTATTTGTCTGTCTATCTGTCTAACTATCTGTCTGTTTGTCTATCTTTCTGTCTATTTATCTATGTGTATATCTGTATATCTGTCTATCTATCTTTTGTATATCTGTCTATCTTTTCTAAATCTGTCTATATGTCTATGTGTCTATCTATATATCTATCTTTCTTCCTTTCCATCTATATATTTATTTATTTGTCAATCTGTCCATCTATCTATCTGTTTATATATTTATCTATCTATCATCTATCTAGCTATCTATCTATTTGTGTATCTAGCTATCTACATATTTGTCTATTTGTCTATCAGTCTATATATCTATATGTTTATCCTTCTCTCAGTCTAAATGTCAATATGTCTATCTTTCAATCTATTAATCTATTTATCTGTCTATCTGTCTATCTATCTATCTATCATTATGTCAATCTGTTATCTATCTATATGTCTATCTCTGAATCTAGCTATCTACCTATATGAGTATTTGTTTATTAGTCTATTTATCTATTTGTCTATTTGTCAATCTATCTTTCTATCTATTTGTATATATGTTTTTCTGGCAATCTGTATATCTGTCTATCTAGGTATCTCTTTATCTGTATATCTATCCTTTTGTAAATATGTATATTTGTATATATGTCTATCCGTCTATTTATTTATTTATTTATTTATCTATCTTTCTATCTTTCAATCTGTCTATATGTCTATCTATCTATCTGTCTATCTATGTTTGTATTCATATATCTATTTATTTGTCTATCTATCTATCTATCTATCTATCTATATGTCAGTCTATCTATTTATCTATTATTCTGTCTATCTATCTATCTATATATCTATATATCTATCTATATATCTATATATCTATCTGTCTATCTATCCATCTATCTATATATGTGTGTGTCTGTCTATCTACTATCTATTTATCTATCTATCTATATATAGATAGATAAATATAAATATAGATAGATAGACAAATAGATATATTAATAAAAAGATTGATAGACAGATAGATAGATAGATCGATGGACATGTAGATAGATAGACAGATAGATAGATAGATATTCAGATAGACAAATATATAGATTGAAAGATTAATAGATAGGCAGATAGATAGATCCACATATAGAAGGATAGACTGTTGATAGATATTAGATAGTTAGGTAGATGGATAGATAGAAAGATAGACTAATAGATAGATATACAAATAGATAGATAGATAGATGCATAGAGAGATAGATAGATGCATAAAGAGGTAGATAGATACACAAATAGATAGATAGATAGTTAGTTAGACAGATTGATAGATAGTTAGATACATAGATAGACAGATACCACAAAACAAGATAGGCAAATAAATGGTTAGATAGATAAATAGATAGATACATAGATATATACATAGATATAAATATATATATAGTTAGATAGATAGACAGATAAATAGATAAATAAATTGATAGATATATAGATAGACAATTAGACATATCGACATAGATAGATAGACATATATATAGAATTATAGATAAAAATATATATAGAATATATATATAGTATATAGACAGATAGATAGATAGGTAGATAGGTATATAGGTATTTTGGCATATAGATAGATAGATAGATTGACAGATAGATAGACAGATAGACAAATCGACACACAAATAGATAGATAGACAAATATACAGATAAACAAATATGTTTGGCAATTGTGCTTCCACGATTGTGATTCAGAAGAAGAGAACATGAGAGAGACAGCAACAAACAATATATATACAATCCAAAACCATAATCCAACTATGGCAGAATCAAAAACTGAAACAGAATCACAAGAATTATGTGGTTCACTAACTGTTCAACTTAACTAGCTACATCCACCAAAAAATTGCTTATAAAATTACATATTAAACGAAAAAAAATGTCTAGAATTCTTATAATTTATGCAGTAGAAATAGTCATGATAAAATCATGCAAAGGAGAAAAAAGAGATGAATTTGTCCACACCCCGAAAAACAGCAGCCCAAAAATATTAAATAAAAATATTTTATATAAATACAATATTCTATTTACTTAACCGTAGCAGGTCGGATCACATAGACGGGTCAGGCTCTGCTCCAAAAATTATGCAGCTCACTGACCATACAGTGGTACCTCCATTATTGTGCTATTACTTCATTCTCGACCTTTTAATATTTTTTTCTTGCACTTACATGAAAATATTAAAACAGAAATAATTTTATTATACAAAACAGATCATCAAAACAAATTATATACAACAATCTCCACATCAATTTGTTTTGCATAAAAATAGAGAGACACCCTCTATAAACAGTTAGTCCAATAAGACTACATCTAATTTGATATGTTCAATAAGTCAATATAGTGTCTTTACTTATCCAGAGTAACAGGTTTGGTAAACATCTCAGCTGGATTATCAGAAGTTTCAATATTCTTTACTTGTACCCTCTTCTCATATCGAATGAAATGATATCGCACATCAATGTGCTTTGTCCTCTCATGGTGCACTTGGTCTTTTGCTAAACAAATAGCACCGATGTGATCACAAAAACATGGATAAACAGATTGCCAGATGTCTAGATTGCTAGATTGCTATATAGATAGATGGACATATAGAGATATAGACTTATAGAAAAATAGGTTAATAGGCAGATAGACATATAAATAGACAAATAGACAGACAGACAGATAGATAGATAGAAAGACAGATAAACAAATATACAAATAGAGTGATAGAAAGATTAGACAAATATATAGATAAACAAATAGACAAATAGACAGGTAGACAGATAGATAGATAAATAGATAAACAAATAAACAGGTAGATAGACAAATAGATTTATAGAAAGACAGATAGACAGATAGTAGATAGATAAATATACAGGTATATAGATAAACATAGAGATAGATAGATAGACAGACAGATTGATTAAAGATAGATAGATAGATAAACAGATAGATAGACAGATATATTGATAGATAGTTAGAAAGATAGAAAGATAAATAGATAGAAAAATAAACATATAGATAGATAGATTGATTGACATATAGACAGCTAGATAGATAGATAGAAAGACACATAGACAAATAGATAGACATATAGATAGGCAGACAGATGGATAGAAAGAATAGATAGCTAGATAAATAGATAGAGATATATAAAGATTGATAGTTATGGAGATAGATAGACATACTGAGAGATAGATAGAGAGAGAGAGATGGATACACAAATATATAGATGGTTAGATAAATATAGAGTTATACAAATAGACATATACATAGATAGATAGAAATAAAGACTGATTTATAGATAGACAAATAGATAGATAGACAAATAGACAATAGGACAAATAGATAGATAGACATATAGATATATAACCAAATAGATAGAGAGATAGATAGATAGATAGATAGACAGATAGATAGATAGATAGACAGATAGATAGATAGACAGATAGATAGATAGAAGATAGATAGATAGATAGATAGACAGATAGATAAATAGACAGATTGAAGACAGACAGACAGATAGACATATAGATAGATAGACAGCTAGACAAATAGATTGATATAGACATATACAAATAGATAGATAGACTGATAGACAGATTGACGCGATAGACATTTGATAGATAGACATATAGATAGAAAAGACATAGAGACATATAGATAGATAGACAGAAAGACATATAAATAGATAGATCGATAGATAGATAGATAGATAGATTCGACAGATATATAAACTATAGATAGATAGATAAATAGATATGAAATATACAGATAGATAAATAAACATATTTATAGATAGACAAATAGAAAGATAGTTGATAGACAAATAGATAGATATAGAGGTAAACATATATACAAATTGTTAGATTGATAGATACATAGCCAGATAGACTGATAATAGATATATAGATAGACAGATATACTGATAAATAGATAGATAGACAAATAGATGATAGATAAATATATAGATAGATATACAAATAGACATATAGATATAG